>JAVYIG010006320.1:0-100000 GCA_035222895.1 Strongylocentrotus droebachiensis | reverse complement strand
TACATGTATTTCGAGTAAGTTTCGTCTTCTAATAGACTATCCCAATCATGCCCCCGCGACCGTCACCGTGCAGACCGACAACACACCAAGCATAACCGCTTAAAGCAGGGGCTGATCCATGGGGGATGATCGTTAGTGGCGCACGCCCCTCTCCCCCTCCCCCTCCTTATCAATCCGAAAAAAATTAACATAAATGTTCCGTTTACCCTTTCACGAATGCCTTGGAAGGTACCATTGAGCATCTTAAGGTTCAACATTTTCCCGGGTCCGTATAGGCGCTAGGCGTGTCGTTGGTATAACAGACATGAGTGCTATAAAAGAACCCACTATAACATTACATTACCCTCAAAGGGTCAAGGTTTGTAGTCGGTTTGCAGTAAGTTTTTGAAGTCAATTCTGAAATGGTTTGTAGAACTAAAAAAACATGAAATCAAGATCAGAAATCAGAGTGGAAGGGAGTTTATTGATTATCTAATCATAACCTAGCTTATCAATAAAGGGTGTATAACAAAGAATTGTGTTATGTATATGACAACAATTATGTGGAAAATAAGTGAACTTTATAAAGGTGTAGGACAAATTACAAATAAAAGGAACATGATCGCGAAGACTTTCTAGAAATAAAGCCCTATGCTATTCTAGTACCCTACTGTACATGCTTTATCTTCTTCAAAGTCTTTAAAGGGATGCGACCACATAATAAAATGACAATATACTATTAACAAACAAAATATACTCCATAATAAGCAATCAAAAAATACAAATCATGTGCAAAATTAAAATGTAGCTGTCATAATTAATACAGCGTAACAACGAAAAAAGGAAACGGGTTAATGGAAGCGAACAGAAAATCAAAATTAACCAAATATATAAGGTACATACGAACCAGAACCACAAGTCACCCTTATATCGTTTTGCTTGATAATGTTTAACAATAAAATCTACCACTATAACCCAAGCGCGGATCCAGGATTTCTTAGGGGAGGGGGCCCAACTTTTTTCATTTTTGTTTGCTCCCGAAAATTTGAAAATCGCGCCGGTCGAAAAGTCGCTCAGTGGGGGGGGGGGGGGGGGGGGAGGTGAGGGGGGGGGGGGGAGGGGGGGGGGGGGGTGGGTAGTGAGCACATTTTTTTTTTTTGGTCCTCGAAAATTTGAAAATCGCGCCGGCCGAAAAGTCGCTCAGTGGGGGGGGGGGGGGGGGGGGGAGGAGTAGTGAGCACAATTTTCTTTTTTTTTTTTTTTTTTTTTTGCTCCCGAAAATTTGAAAATCGCGCCGGCCGAAAAGTCGCTCAGTGGGGGGGGGGGGGGGGGGGGGGGGGGGGGGGGGGGGGGGGGGGGGGGGGGGGGGGGGGGGGTACTGAGCACATTTTTTTTTTTTGGTCCCCGAAAAATTTTCAATTTGCACCCCCCCCCACCCCTTGAGCGCCAGGGGGGGGGGCCCAACCCCAAAAAAAGGTAAAAATCACGTGATTTTACATGATTTTTTTTCTCAAGTAGGGTGGCCCGGGACCCCCGGCCCCCCCCCCCCCTCTGGATCCGCCACTGCTATAACCTGACAATTGAAATCATAATTCAGTGTGTCCTCTTAGATGATCATCGCTTTCAGTCTGGTCAGTAGATGGCGTGCTCTCAATTGTTTCATCTGTAGAGATTGCGTTATCGTTTGTAAGATAATTGATGTTATCGTTGTTGGACTCTTTCTTCCCTTCGTATATTTCTTCATCATCTGCTTCATTGTCGTTGTCGTATTCTTCCGTACTGTAGTTCTCACCGATGTCCGTTTCTTTTTCTGATTCTGCGGTTTCATTATCTTCATTTGGTTGAAATTCACGTGCCTGAAATTCCATTTGCCTAAAAATAATCATCAAAAGAAACTGACAAATTAGGGTATAGAGCTCCTTAACATTCTATTCCTTAGCTCTATTTTTATTGCTGATGATATAATGTTTCATTGACCACGTTGACGGTTTGTATGAGCATTTTGAACAATGAAGTGCCATTCTTTTTTTTTTGCTGAGTGTATACTTATTACAAAATATTCTTTACAGTTTATCATTCATGCAACTTCATATGATTTCAAGTTTTTGAGTTATGCTTATAAATTTAAATAACAAATCAATTACTTTCGCCTTGTAAACGTGCGATTCCTTCCATCCAGCTTTTAAATCGTGGTTTGGATCGGGAGATCAGAATAATTTGAGACTCATTTTTTTTTTCCTCTTCAGAAAATAGAAATGGTTATGAAAAAGCTTATTTCGCACAATAAATGCATACTAGTTACCAATTAATGCAAATTCATACGATTTTAAGTTAGACTGTTTCTAACTATCAATAAATAATTCCGCTTACCTTTCATACACATCATCGACGGTGATCCAATTATTTGCGATCCATTTTGTTCCTTTTGTGACGTCACATCCACCATGTAGGGCGTGAGTATTTAGAGACGACATCCAACCTAATCATTGACAGTAGGGGGGGGGGGGGGGCGGTAGTTATTAAAGCAGATTATATATATTAACAAAAATATTATGTTATACATTATTCCAAACAGAATGATCGAGTCTTTCAGAGGTTTTTTTTTCAAGATTGCAGGAATGCTGAGTTTTAAGGTCATGGCCTGAATTGCATCAGGCCTTTCCAGACTTCAAATGAGGCTCCATTGTGTGAATAGTACAGGATGATAGTCTTATTGTAGTCAATAAATGAACAATAAAAATATCTTTAAAAACACAAATCTAAACAAAACAAAACAACAACATTACGTCTTCATCTGAGTAAAAACAAAATTGGTATTCTCTTTGATATTCCCCTTCCAAGCCAAAGGCGACAAACACTGCTCTAGGATTGCAACTATGAACAGTTTATATCAAGATGTTCTTTTGTTCAGACGGACGGATCGAGATCGCAACCAATTTCGAGAAAAACACCCCCACTGTTTATACCATAGAAATCATATACGTCACTGTAATGTTCACCCATTTTAAAAAGGTAAAGGACGGGGCTATTAAAATTATCTTAAAGGGAAATCCAACCCAAATAGACGCCTACTCTAACAGAAAGCAGACAAATCAGAGAAGCAAACTGATGAAAGTTTCCATGAAATCTGACTGAATATAAGAAAGTTATGAATTGTTGAAAGTTGTAATCCCTTTACGTATGTGCACTTTCAATTGGCTGAAGAGGTAATGTCAATGTAATGTAGTACCGGATTACTTTTCCATCTGTTCTAACATATAAAATGGCTAAAATGAAGAAAAAAATCATTGCTCTGTAGGGTCTGTTCTCTTTAGAGGACCTATAATAATATGCTATCTATAATATTTTTGAGTAGTGCCCCAACGGATAAGGATCTTATGAGAAAAAACAGAAATTAAAGAATATTTTTGTTCACGGCAAATGGGAGAGTTATCCACATCCTATGTCACAATCCACTGTCGGAACTACCAATACATGAGATTCGCATAAAAGTGAACTCATATTTCAAACATTCATAACTTCATTACTTTTAGTCTGATTCATTTCAAACTTTTGCCATTCTGTTTCTGTTACTTTTTCTGCTATTATACAAATCAACTTATTACAAGGCTTGGATTGTTCGAAAGTAGTTGCGATCGCTTTACCACGTGTATAGATAGTCGAACAAAAAACATACAACCAAACATACAGAGCTGGTATTATAATAATATGGCACGAAAACACTGCTCAACCTTGTTTGCTTTAAGTTTAAACCTTATTTACGTACTAGTTACAAAAAGGCATTAACCTGTTTCGTCGTCGATGAAATGATTATACCACATGATTGCCTTCCCATACTCCGGCTTGACGTTCAAATTATGAAAGCAGTTGCGCGTCAAGTCAGCGTAGTCATAATCCAAGCTGTCGCGGTACTGGATAGATAAATAAAAAATAGAAATTGCATATCGCTTGCGTGGACATCTCTTTTCTAATCAAAACCTGGAATTGTTTCCAATACAATTTAATTCAAAACTACACTTTTAAAAACATAAACAAATTAATCCCCTCTAGCTGGAGGGAACACATTGGTGTATTTCAAATTCTGTACAGAGCAAATATCACGATTTGGGATCCCCTTTTATTCATTTTTCATTTATCGAATTAGAATATCAATCGCTGCTTGTGGGCCGAATTTCATATTCTTTTATAAAGGGTACTTACATTTGACTGTAGTCATATACAAAGTAAAAGAAAGTACCGAAAAATTTTATTACAACAGTCTGTTACACGCAAATCGACAATTAACATTTGTTGCACTTTTAATTAGATTGCAAGCTGGGCATTTGAGTGATTTATTCTTGGCGTACTAAGAGAGGGGGAAGCGTACCGGTACCCGGGATTTACACCCATGACAACTAGTATGCATGCACAAACTATTGTCATTCGCTAGGCGTAACAATGTCTACATAGTGAGACTAGGCTGACAGCATACTGCATAGGCTCTGATACAGCCAGGGATTTACAGAGATAGGCTCTGCTCAAGGTTTTTTGGAATTGGGTTAAATTCGATTGTTTGCCTACAGACTACATGAAAAATAACTCATATAGTTTGTCCCAAGTGCAGGTCCAGAGTATTACATTCAAACGTAGTTGATTAAGCCCCATGTTCTTCCCTCCCCCACCCCTCCTCTAACTTTTAGCCTCACCCACAAGACTCTTTGTATGAAGTTTACCACAAATGCAGGAAGTTGGAATACTTTACTTCTTTAGAGACGTTCTCAAATTCAGCCAAAGGGAACGCTGTTTCACCTCCACCTTCCACATCTTGTAGATAATACAAAATGGTGATAAATCTGGGGGAAAACAATTGTTACAAAAAACTGATTATCAGTATTATTAACATGTCACTTTTATTAGAGTTTATTTGAATTTAAAACAAACCCCATCACTCTTGTTCAACAGTGTTAAAACTTTTTTTCTTGATCGAGACTAAGAATGATCAAACTATATATTGTAGTTTGTTGAGAAGCATTAAAATCGTAAATATTCTTGTTTGCCTACTCTTATTACATTTACACTTAACATGTTACCATAAATGTACGTAAGTGCTCTGATAATGGTAGGAGTTTTTTCATGTAATTGAGGCTACTAAAGATGTTAAACATTACTAGGTGTAAAGTGTTTTGGGTGTTAATGTACAGGGCGTTTACAGATTTAAAGTAATCACAAGTTGCACACCTGCAATCGAACAGTGCAAAACAAAAAAATCTAAAAATTAAACAAATTGAATATATTGGAAAGGCATTTAAGAACCACATTGCACCAACAGCCGAAAATAAAATAGAGTTCATGATTCCATAAATGGCGTAGAACCCTGTATATTTTTTCCCTCTGAATTATGAATCTTTGGATAAACGAACTTTCGGAATAACGCTCGTAATTATGAGCTCTATTTTATTTCCCGAAGTACATTGTATGAACCCCCGTATACGGAAATTGTGTGTTTAGTAATTATGAACCTTCTTAAAAATGAGTACCTCCCTTTTATCAATGAAATATAATTTTATTTGATATAGGCCTACCTGCAAATTCTAACTTGAACATTTGAATCTGAGCTTTGGTCAATGTGACTGTGACCACAGGGTATGTCCGCCTCTATCTCTTCACTATCCCAATGTGCATGATAGTGCCCACCAGGGTAATAACGAACTACCTGGAATAAAAAATAATAACAATAGTAATGATAATAACAATAACATGGGTATACAGTAGGCTCATACAATTGCATCACGTGAGGATTGGGGGGTCCTGAGAAAGACTGTCGGTAATCTTTCTTTCTTTCCTAAATAAATGTATAATGATAATAAACATTAATAATATAATAATATGGTATATGGAAGCGTCATACCTTGCGGGCTACCTATCAAACCCCCTGATATCCTGACGGGTATCCCCTATGGAACAATCACAGTGTTGCCACACTATGTTTACATAGTCAACTATGTGTAAACTGTGTGGACATTATGTGTTCACAGTATTGTCACAGTGTGGGGTTCAAATCATGTGGTTTACCATATAGTCGTACATATTTAACACAGAGTGACACATATTTACCACAGTGTGGTATGTATTTAACTATGTGAAAACTCTATGTTCAAAGTATTGTCACAGTGGGGAGGTTGGTTTACCACATAGTAGTACATATTTGACACAGAGTGACACATATTTACCACAATGTGTAAAATCTGTGTTCACAGTATATTGTCAGAATGAGATTTTTTAGATCATGTGGTTTACTACAAAGTAATATCCACATAGTATGTGGGCTTATTTCCAGTTGAACCAGTTGATACCTGACTGTTGGCATATCTCCAGTTACACCAGTTGAAAACTGGTCCCTGGGCATATTTCCAGTGGACACCAGGCAATTTGCATAATGAATATGGGGTGCGTGCAGATCTATGTTTTTATACAACTTATCTGAATTTAAAGCATATTTATGAATTACTGATGATTTAGTTATATGTAATTCATTTATAAAATGCTACAAAATATAAGTTGCCAATTATTAGGACATTCTACTACTTTGTATAAATTACATACAATTAAACATAAATTAGGGATATCTCAACTATGAACTAAAATATATTCAACAAAATACAAATTTATGGAGAATTGGAGGCAAACTGAAACAAACAAGTCTACTTAATACCAATGCCTTTGTATGGGAAATTGCAGATGAATCAGTGATACTGTGTGAATTGTTGTCATTGGCAACATTAATTAGTATAATTGCTTCTTATGGCGTGAATTACTAATCATTTGTTTTATATGAAAGATGTGGTAGACTATGTGGTAGACTATGTGGTGGATGCCACAGTATCAGACTGCGTTATATGCCTCAGTGTGGTAGACTATGTGGTAACCATGTGTTTGATCCCAGAGCGTGCTACCACATGTGGTTTTGGGACGTGTGGTAATGATGTGGTGCTGCGTACCACAGTGTGGTTACGCTGTGGTATGCCACACTGTGGTATGTAGTTACCATTACAGTGTGGTACGCACCACATAGTACACCACAGCATTACCACATGTCCCAAAATCGCATGTGTACCACACTGTGTTTGACTATGTGGTACACAGTGTTGTCCACTATGTGGTAGCACTGTGATTGTTCCATAAGGGATATATCGCCCGATCATGGTAAAAGTCAAGCAATTTACTCTTCCAGCAGACAAGTATGGGCCATACTGGAGCAATAATGACACTGCCATTTATAATAATAATAATATGTCTTGTTTACCCAGGGTAGCCTCATCAGTGATAGAGAGAAAATGAAACTCAAATGTTTCCTTCTAAAGAAATTCCAAGAAGAACTTCTGGCAACACATCCGTGGGCATCATGAAAATCAGTTATATGGCCCACACCATTAAATTTCAAGCTCACTCACACATGATATATTGCGACACTTTCAAGGCCACTTATTATTTCAACTTCATGTATATACAAACGGCAACAGCTTCAATATTAAATGTACGTTCCACTTACATAAGTGATTGGTCTGGAAACAATTATTTGCCCATTGTTGTGTATTTGTTTTCTCCATGACGATGAACATACATTGTAATGCAATTTTCAAGTTTCCCAAGTTTATTTAGGAGAATAGAAGATTGATATTGTTAAGTTGTTCGATACAATCACTCAGTTTGAAAGGGCATACATAGTCCTCTTTTGTGGATACTCTTTTGAGCAAAACACAATGAAGGTGGAGCCAACGTCCACACACGTCACATCGCACCCCTTTGTATTGGACATCTCTCATATCTTCCATACTGACATAAGCACGATGAGAAAGTGAACAAATTACAACCCATGACCCTTCTTAACGATGGAATACTATGCAAAACTCATGCACCTCGTTTGTAACTGCTTGAAGTCATATTAGATATAAGCACGGCACACACCCGAACCCACTAACGCCCACAACGCGCACACCCGCACCCACTAACACCCACAACGCGCACACAAAAATATAAAAAGAATGTTTAGACCAATTTGGTCTAAACATAAAAGAAGGAAGAAAAAAACAGTAAATGATAAATATTATTCATCAGTTTGATAGAGAATGTATATTAATATAGAGAAAAGTCGAAATAAGGGTGAGGGCTTTCCTTTTTTCTGACATAAATTAAAAATATGAAGTCTTATTCCCTCCTGGTGAACATTTTCAGTTCGGTACTTTTCTTTAGTTTGTTTCTAAAGTAATGTTTTGCGATTCTTACAGTTTGCAGTTCAAAGGCAGAATGATGATTTAATGATTCTTGCATTATTCAACAGTGACCCTCAGATATCAGTTATCGTTTTAAAAAAGGAGGGGAAAAATAACCGAACTAATTTCCAATACTTCCATCATGCAGAAAATGAGAAGAAAAAGAAAGACCACTACATCCTCCCAGTGCTTTAAGAAGAATAAAAACAAATCATGATATGTTTCAAACCTGAAGGCTTTCACTCGAAAATACAATGTTTTGATCAATCTTCGTGAGTGCTGTAACCCTACCAGATAGCGGAAAATAAATAATTAAAAAACGTTGAGTTGAAAATGAAGGATTATATTGTATTGTACGAATATGAATACATGTATACGGTTTGGGAGGTAGGACGTTTTGGAGTTGGGTCGATTGGGACAAAAGGCCAGTGCTAGATAGGACGTTTGGGACCAATGAGGCGTAGGACCTATTGGAAATCAATCAATAATACGATAGTCTCCTGCAAGTAGGAAATATATTACAAATAATATTCAGCTTTTAGATCGCCGTACATCAATAAATATTGATATCCGTTTTGAGGATGTATGTTGATACACAATCGGGCCAATCATCTTACGTGGAATGGTCGTAAAGAGTTCAAAATCAGTTTAAAAAGCATTAAATTGATATTATTTGGAAAGGCTATAGTGTTTTGAGGATCTGCGCCTGGAAATTTCAAATCCCCAAAACGCATCAACCATAGCTTGAATCAAGGGCGGCGATTTCTTTTCATGACAGGGGGTGGACGAAATGCGAGGGACGAGTGAGGAGTAGCGTTACGAGCAAAAACGTTGGGGGGGGGGGGGGGGAGCAAAACGAAATCTGCATCACCCCACTCTTACATGTTACATGCAGGCCCCGCAGCAAAGCGAGCGAAGCAAGTGGAGCGTTAATTGGCGTAGGGTCCAGAAGCATAGCTTCAGCGGGGGTCAGTGAAGCTCATGGATTTTAGGCATTTAATGACGGTCAGATGAGCATCCAGGGGCCAGAGCCCCCTGAAGCTCAGGGGGTTTTAGGCATTAAATTACGGTCTGATCACCATATTTTGATACCTTATTTGTGACACTAGCATGGAGTTAACTAATTGGATTGGGGTAAAGGGGCGTAGCCCCCAGAATCTAAGGGGTTTTAAGCATTAAATAACGATCAGTTGAGCATTCAGGGGGATGCCTTTGGGCGCTTGGTGGGGTCCAGTGGGCAGAGCCTCCGGAAGCTCAGGTTTTTAAAGGCATTTCATGACGGTCAAATGAGCAACCAGAGGGCAGAGCCCCCGGAAGCTCAGGGAAAAAAACATGCCATTTCAGTAACATTTGTAAATCACTGGTATGGAATTATAAATAAACCACGTTTGAATTTTATTAGGAGGGCAACTGCCCCCAAGCCCCCCTCCATCATTACTCCAATGCGAGGGTGCATAGTGAACGAGAGGGGTAAAGGTGACGGAAGTGACTACTCTCTTTCAGGTTTTTGAAGTTTTGTTGTATTACAAAGTTATATTCCTTAGCAAAACTATAGTATAAAAACAAGCAATATAATTTTGTTCACATTCACTTTTCTACAATATTATATTTAAACACTTTGAAGGGTATTATGCGAGGGAGCGTAGGTACCGAGTAAGAAGAGTTTTGCATTTTTATTTGTCTAAACGATGCACTCTTGGGTCGTCCAGAGCCTAAAGGTTTGTTGCAGTCTTTAGCCAGTTTTTGCTATACACTTTTTGTTTGCACTTTTTTCAATTTTCCGGTGGGAACGATCCCCCCTTAACAAAAATGAGGGGGACGTGTCCCCCCCCCCCCCCCCCCCTCGGGATCGCCGCCCCTGGCTTGAATTACCTATCTCGGATTGTCCTTATGGTAGGATCTGTAAAACGACTCCAGTTAATCCAAGCCTGCTCGCTGATTCGACCGCGTCCCCTTCCTGTCACTTCGGGCAACTCTCCTCCTCGCCAGCGGGAGAGCCATTCCTCGATCTCAATAGTCTTGTTCTCTAGATGGATCAACCAGAGTTCTTTTGCATCAATGAATCCATTGGAGTTCAGGTCCAGCTTTAGCTGCATGTACAAATCGGCCAGGATAGCTGGAGGAACTATGTCTCCTTCTTGGAGCCCTGGAAGACAGTGTAGTACTTCTGTGAAGTCTAGTATTTCGTCAGTGTTGTTGTCGCACTCGGCGAACTTCTGTTCCCACTCGGTGGCGTTATAAATGACCTTGGTTTCATCGATACCGCTTTTTGATAAGTCTATGGGCAAAGTTGTACTGGTGAATAGTCCAGCATCTAAGGCTAGCTCTTTGATCCTTTCGCATTCCTCTGGTGTTAGGAAATTTGAAATTTCTGGTGGGAAGAGATAATAATAATGATAGTAAATTGGTAATAATAATATTATTCATGTCTGTAAAGCACTTAAAATTTCATTTCGAAGCGGTTTACATTGTAATCATGGTTATCACGGACATTAATTGCAATTGCAAATCTTAAAATCTTACAAAATGTTGATACATAAAAGTGTGTCTCTTCCAATAGGTTTTTTTCTCATTTGAATCCCCGTGAAGATTTTATTTTCATTCATGAACTCACAATGATTATATTGACTTTCTTATTGTACAAGAGTTAGTTTTATCGAGGTGCTATTACCGAAAGCTGGTGGTTTAACGGCAATGGTTTTCAGCTGGACATATCTTCCCGGAGAAATTTCGACATATCTTATGTGTCCAACCTAAATAGCATGAAAGATAAAGATAAAGATACGTCAACTAATATGTAATACAAATTATTTAATACATCTACATATACTAAGTTTATCATATTTTTGATATTTAAAATGTTATGACATAATATTAATATCTTTATCATCATCATCGTAATCTTTACGATTATTTTTGTTGTTGTTATTATAATTTTGTATAAATTTATCTATTTATCAATTGATTATTTATTTATTGATTGATTGATTTATTCATTATTCATAAGTACATGTTTGATCAAATAACGTGCTATGACCAACATGAGATTCAACAAATAATAGTAGTAGACTTAAAAAGAAGTTACAATCCAAATACATTTAGAGTAATAATGCATGAAGAAAAAGGTAGATGTTTGGAAATTTAAGTCTAAGACTTGAAACGTTTCCACACATTCAAATTAATTTATTCTTTAAAATAAAAAAATACACACAATTTTTGTTTAAACATTCTCAATACTAGATATTATTATTAAATACTGATGGCAGCATGACAAATAATTGATTATCGAGCTAAACATGTATTACGATCAACAAATATAAAACATTTTTGTTAAAGGTAAAGACCAGTAATGGTCATGCGGTTGCATTGTGAGAGAAACGTTGTGGAATCGATCAGAAAAGGTTGATCATCTAGCATCTAGCATCTGCAAGGTTCTGGAATCATCAAAATGATAAGAAATTTGGCCCATTCTTCGTAAAGTTACAAGCACTATACACAGAAAGATGTATATGGGACTACCCTATATCTCTCACACGACCATGAGAGAAACAAATTTACCAAATATATGAATTAGTAGGCGGTTTCCCGGCAAATTTTTTATCATCATGTATTAGTCAAAACATATTCTTTCACATGATTGGTAATGAGAGCTTCAATTTCATTTTTTGAAATTGGGGCGTTCCCAATACTGGTCTTTACCTTTAACGGGAAAATTAAAGTATAGGAATAAAAAAGCCCTTATCTGATTTTAAAAAGGTCGTCTAGGCTGCTATATTCATACCCTCATTTCCCCCTTGTCTATGTTTAAAATGGAAACATCACGAAGAAACAGCTCCAGCACATATACGAATGTTTTTCTTTTGCAACAATAGAATACTATTTGTTATTGTATTTAGATGTTGCCCAAAAGAACCTTACAAAATGAAATGTAGGGTAGAATGAAGGTAACTATTGTACAATATGAATATTACCTTGTCAGGTAAAAGATATTTCACCCCATATAATATGCCAATATTTCGGAGTTTTGACGCCCTCAGTTTTTCAGATGATCACTCCAGTTGAGTTGCTCATTACATTAATGTAAACACAATGAAACATCGTGCACGTTTTTCCTTCCTATAATAAGGCGTTAGTTTCACACTCCTTGGGAGTGAATATAATATGTGTTACGAACGTTCAGATACGGCATATTATTTCGAAACGAATCAGCTAATTTTGGTATTGATGTCGTTTTCGAGGATATGAATATAAAGATGAAATAAGAAATCACTAGTGTCATCAGCAGACTATACGTATTTTAAAATAGATGACACAATGCAAATATCAATTTGATATAGGAAATAACAGCAGACCTAATATGAAACCTTGTGGTACCCACACTTCAAGAAATGATATGTCAGATTTAACACAGTTATCGCAGGTCTATTGCCTTCTACTGGGAAGATTACAAGCAGACATATCAGTGTAGTGTCTAACACTCATAACGTTATTATTATTATTTGTTTAAATAATTATTATCATTATCATTAGTTTCATCATTATTTTAATATTGTTACTGTTGTTTTTGCAGTTTTAGGTATTTGTATAATGATCATCATCATTGGTACATTGGTACATTAACTGAACAACATGACAACTGGTATATTACCCTCACCACAACCCCAACCCCAACCCTAACCCTAATCCTAACACTAATCCTAACATTAACCCTAACTAAAATTCAGAACGATATAACTAATTAAACTAATGATTAATGATTAAATCTATTGTTTCTTGGGATGCCTTAAAGTTCCTTTGTCTGCAAACGAACGTAGAGGGAAGTAATTCTATTGCTAATAACCATGTCTACTTAATGACTCATGACTCAATGACCTAATGTAGTGTATATAATTACATATACATACATATATGCTCGTGTACTCACGAAGTACTCACTTCGACAGGATCGTACTGGAAGAGTCGTATCCTCTCGTCAACCGGGTCCTCGTTGCCTTCCTTCTCAACGGCAGCATCGACGATGACCACATCACCAAAATCATTCTCCACATCATCGACCTCGATTGTTGCAATATTTCCTGTGTTCGTGTCGTCTGCATCGGCCGAAGAATCTCCATCTGATAGCACCGAAGAAGAATTCGCCAAGGACAAAATCGCCAACAGAACTCCAACCCATTTCAGACGGACCCTCCCCCCTGTTCCTGTATCTAGTTTCCAGTGCATGGTTTCTGTAGTTGCGGATCTGAACCTCTCATGTGCATGAAATAATGGATGCGGCTTTTTCCAACGTTACCCGGTATAATGCCTGCATCTTTGAAATTACCAAAGGTTATAACATTGGGGCCGGATCAATAAGGAAAACAACAGATGCGTTATTATTGGGATTTTGTTCATTGAACCATATTATACGCATCGAAATACAACAGTGGCAGCTGCTTCGTGACCTGTCGTATTACTTTAGATTTGCTGAGTCTATACATATACCATTGCTTCTATTCGTCTATAGATATACATATATATATATATATATATATATATATATATATGTATTCTACCTTGTGTCCTATTCATTTTATGCACCGACGCAGAACCATTTATTTTTACATTATATATATATATATATATATATATATATATTTATATATGCTTATACTATGTGATTAAATGATAAAGTCACGTGCGATGCTAAATTATGTTCCATGAAAGTAATACATTCTTACAGATTGTAAATTTTAGAAGAGACAGAGAGAGAGAGAATTTTCAAACATGCTCTTTGCAGACGTTAAAGATACGTGAGGTTTGGTTTCTTAGGATTCCAGTAATTCCATATGGACAGCTGATTGTCACTGGGCGTCACTTACGGAGGGAGGAAGGAGAGGTGGTGTGTCCCCCCCCCCCCCCAGTGTTATTTTGTATGCCACTGTTTGGTTCACCTATTAGACTCCACATTAGAACATACGGTGATTTGGCACATTGTTATTAATTTCAAACGGCCAGTATTTAAGTAACTGACTGTAATTCTAAAACGGGTTAAAAATAAAGGCAATCTAATTGGTCAAATGACACCACGTGACCATGCATAATTTTTTCCCACCACGCTTTCGTGGAAAAAGAGTGATAACCCACGGCCCACTAAAAGTGAAAATGAACGATTGGTTATCTCGAGCGCGCATTAAAAAAAATAAGACGCGATAAAATGAACGTAGTTTCAAATGGCAAGGACATTGATGCGCGCGCTTATGATGGTCTCATGTTATAAGCACAATTTTAATGGCAACCTCCATGAATGTTTTTTTTAATTATTTATTTAATATCGAGGATAATACAATGTATCACATACATCAGTATAAACAATAAAGAGAAAAGGATAATGGGTACCAGCCAGTGCCTGTGGACTGCCTAAAATGATTGAGAATTCTGGCGAGAGGCTCTCTTCACTGGCTGGTGCCAAGCTTAAACATAAGACAATCATTAAAACATGATATAATAATAGTAATGATTTGCCATGAATCAGATTATTCTCACCAAGCAAATAAAACCTTTTCAACTTCCTACAATGATACCAATCACTTCAACACATAATTAAAGGGGAATCAACCCCAACCTCAACGTTAATTTTCAGTTTGTAGGCAATGTAACACATTATCTGAAAAATATAAAACATCAAACAATTCTCGCTACCCCAAATAGCGATTCTGCCGAGATCCGGGGAAAATCCTGAAAACGCGCATTGCATTATGGGATAGCTTTTCGACATTACAGCTTCCTGTGCAGGCGTTCGTGATCACAACCCTCTCTTTCACGGTAGAGTTTAACGGCCTTTTGTGCTAAAGTCACTAATTCTGCCCGAAGCTTTCCATTGCATATTATAATCTGTACAAATTACACTGATTGGCATCGATTTTAGCGTGCGTGAAAACTCTGCACAGCGAACACAGGCGCTAGCGCCAGCGGGATGGGACTCTATACCGGAAGTTGTAGTGACGACCCGAGAGAGTGAAAATTACCTCGTCTCGCGAATTTCGAGATTTTCGTACCTATTTAGGGTAGCGAGAATTGACGAAAAGGAGGACGTAACTCTTCTCAAAATCCTTTCAGAATGGCGTTTAAAGATTTGAATGATTTTGATTTTGATTTATTTATGGATTGGATTGCCCTTTTCAGAACGTCGCTATTATGTTTGTGCACTGTGCGTTATGTGACGTATCGCATGGACTCGACCGCTATTGCTTACGTACATTTCCCTGCTTGCTGTAAACTGTAAAATGATCACTGCAGATCACATCGTTTTCCCTGTCGTACTTGTACTTTTTGTCCAGAAATGTCTCCACCTTCACAGCTGCTACCTATAGCTTGAACATTTCATTAAGATTGTGTTTGTCTGGAAATCGATGAAACGATTTCCCCTCGGTTTCCGAGGAACATTTATTTCAACCATACATTGGCAGTACACCATGTTTGATGTACATATCATATTATGCGCGCCCCGCGCTACATCGGTTCTCCTTGTGATACGTCACAACCTGGAAGTTTTGAGGGGAAATTTTGACAAATGGTGGCGCCTTTTTGTCATGATTAATGGTGATTTCTCGAGTTAGTTACTTCTCCTAAAAGACTATCCCATTCATGCCACCGCTGATAAACAAAGAATATGTCCAAGAAGATAATGGCTTAATAGCACAATAGTACTATGTAATAATATTATATTCTAAGTTCCATTGATGTTTCAATAAACAAATACAAGGTTTTGTTCAGGTGAAGATGAAAACAAAATAAATCTGTGAATTTTTTTTAATTTTAGTTTTTATATATCTTATCATAACTGTCCCCTGAAAATGGGATGTTCTTTAAAAGCACTTATATTTCAATATATCGATAATTATCTGACAAGTTTGGAACACAAAAAATACTTATTGAGAAAACAAACAAAGAAACAAGAAATCCCAATATTTACATATAAATGAAAATGTGCATTGAAAAACTGCATTTTCCCATTGCACTCATCAAAGCATGATTGCTAAGACTTTAAACAAAATCAACTAAAGGGTATATTCAATACACTGTTGTAATGCCCTTAGACCTCATGTTCCGATTATTTAATACGCCATGGGAATACTATTTGGAAACAGATATTTGTACTCTTTAAGTTTGTCAGTAAAGGATGTACAAGAACAAATATGCGTTTTATATATATATATATATACGTATATATATATATATATATATATGAACAAACCTATACGGAAAATGAATGAGCTTTAACTTGTACTCAAAGTTTACACCTTTCGACAGGTGAAGGGTGAATTACAAATAAAAGGAACAATATCGCGAAGACTAGAAATCAAGCCCAGGGCGATCCTAGCATCTAGTGTACATTCTCTTCAGAGATCATGTTCGGATTAAGTATGACGTCATTGTAATGTTTGCTAATTAAAAAAATGATGGACAGAGCCATTAAATTGACTTGCGTTTATTTTTCGAAAGTATTTGCCATGGCGTTTAAAGATTTGAATTGATTTTGATTTTGATTTATTTATGGATTGGATTGCCCTTGTCAACTAGTGGTGGTATTCTTTTTTTCAAAGGGTTCTGAGCCAGATAATGAAAATAAATATATACCCTAACAAATATATACTAATAATAAGCAATCAAAATATTATGTGAAAATTAACAATGTAGCTGTCATATTATAGCATAACAACGAAAAAAGAAGAGATAATCGAAACTTAACAAAATAAAATTGGTTAATGGAAGCGAATCAAAAATCCAAATAAGCACAAATGTAAGGTATATATGAACCAGAACCACAAATCGCCCTGGTATCGTTTTGCTTGATAATATTTTAACCGTAACATTTACCAAATAACCTGACAATTGAAATCATAATTCAGTGCGTCCTTTTGGGAGATCATCGTTTTCAGTCTTGTCAGTAGATGGCGTGCTCTCATGTGTTTCATCTGTAGAGATTGCGTTGTCGTTTGTAAGATAATTGATGTTATCGTTGTTGGACTCTTTCTCCCCTTTGTCTATTCCTTCATCATCTGCTTCATTTGGGATGTCGTCTTCTTCCGTTATGTCGTTTTCATCGACGCCCGTTTCGTTTTCTGACTCAGCGGTTTTATTATCTTCAGTTGGTTGGAATCGACGCGCATGAAATTCCATTTGCCTAAAATAATCAAGAATGAAACTGACAAATTAGCATATAAAGATTCTTAACATTGAATAGCTACTTGGTTCAATGATGAAATGAATGAACCTAACTGAGAATGAAAGTTCAAAATTTGATTGCTGTTGGTATATATTCTACGCTTTGTTTGTTTGTTTGTTTGTTTTATTTATTCACCATGTAAAATAACTGTTTACAGATAATAGAATACAGTGGGTTACATTGATATATAATACATAGTAGGAACAATGCATAAACAAAAAATTTTTGAAGCGCAACGTCCCTAAGTAACATAGTTGATAATTATTAGGTAAAAATAGAACATGGCTTAAAATAAGACATTCGTTACAAAAATAAAACAAAATACAAAAATCATGCCCCTTAACATATTTGAATAACAAGCAAAAACAATGAAATACACATTACCTCTTCTTGACATATTTAGCACTATACAACATGAACCTCAAAAGTTAACGATTATATTTTAAGAGAAATGATTCCTTCATTTTCTTTTTAAATAACATAATGGTATTACAAGCTCGTATTTCAGGTGGCAAAGCGTTCCAAATGTCAGGACCTACATATCTAATTGATCTTTGGGCTAAGGCGCTCCATGGTGTAAACAAATGGAAATCGGAAGAATGTCTGGTTGGGTAGTTGTGAATGTCTCTATTTAGAGTGAAATCGTTACAAAATGATAAAGGCAGTTCTTTTTTATTAAGTCGGTACATGAACACTGCAATTTGCATATTATGAATATCAGTAACCTTCAGAGTTCTCAATTTGAAAAATAATGGGTCAGTATGATCAAAGTACCCAGAGCCACAACAAAGTCTCATGGCTCTCTTTTGCAATCTAAAGATACCATCAGTATTTAATCTATTAATAGCCCATACAATGTTACAGTAAGAAATACGTGAATGAATGAAAGAATTGTAAATAATGAACAAAATACTAAGTGGAACAAAAGGCTTTAACTTGTACATAACACCAATATAACGAGACAAAACTCGAGAAAGATCACGTACGTGTTCATGCCAAGACAGGCACTCATCAATATAAATGCCTAGGAATTTGGTGTTTTTCTTTTGTTGAATGGAGATGCTATCTATCTTTAATGACACATTAGTTTCTTCAGTATGAGCACGAGTTTTAAAGTGGATGAAGTTAGTTTTACCCAAATTCAACGATAATTTATTGCATTTAAACCAGTTAGATAATTTTGGCAATTCAGTATTTAATGTTTGAACAAGACTCTCTAGGTTGGAATTAGAGCAAAAAATATTAGCGTCATCAGCAAATAATATATATTGTAGTAAGGAAGAGACATTATAAATATCATTAACATAAATCAAAAAAAGAAGCGGACCTAAAATAGAGCCCTGGGGCACACCATACCGAACTGATGACATGGTCGATTTGGCATTATTAAATATTGTATATTGACTTCTACAAGAAAGGTAACTACGAAACCAATTTAAAGGTATACCACGAATCCCGTAATGGTAGAGCTTGTGTAGAAGTATGTCATGATCTAGGGTATCAAATGCCTTACTTAAATCCATGAAAACCCCTATAACATGCTCGTGTTTGGCTAAGGCAGATGATACCCTATCATATAATTTAATAATAGCAAATTATGTTGAATGAAATTTCCTGAATCCATACTGATCATTATTAAGTAAACTGTTGTCAGTCAAAAATGTATATAGTCTATCATAAACGAGTCGTTCTAATATTTTAGAAAAACATGAAAGTATTGAGATAATTACTAAATGAACTAGCATCGTCCTTCTTATAGATGGGTATTACTTTCGAAATTTTCATCAATGAGGGAAAACTACCAGAGAACAATGACAGGTTGATTATGTAAACTAGGGGCTTAATTATACTTCCAATTATATTTTTTAGCAAATGTGTATTCATCTCATCTTGTCCAGTTGAATGACTGGACTTGAGTGATGCAACAATCCTCATTACCTCAACTGGATTTGTAGGGTTGAAGAAAATACTATTTACAGAAGAATAAAAAAGAGAATCACGAAAACTATTGCTACACCCTTTGATTTTCGAAGCCTGTTCAGCACCTATGTTTGAAAAATAATTATTAAAACAATTTGCAATTTCATGTGGGTCCGTTACAGTAATACCATCATGTCTAAACACAGTTGAATGAGAAACATTCCCCCTTTTCAGAATACCATTTATTATCTTCCACTTGGATGAAGAATCATTTGCCTGTTCAAACTGTTTGGTGTAATACATTCTTTTTGATATACGAATAATACGTGTTAGCTTATTTCTATATTGCCTATATTCCTGCTTCTTTCTATCTGTAGGGTTACAAAGGCTTTTTTTATATAACTTATTTCTTTGTTTGATAGATCTCAGAATTCCTCTGGTAATCCAAGGATGTTTGGGTAAATTCTGCGAGGTTTAATTTGGACTTTTGGTAGATTTATATTCAAATTGTTTGTTAATGTTTCTAAAAACCTCTGATATGCAATATCAATTTCACTGCAATTTAAGACATCATTCCACGTTTCCGACATCAAATCAGTTTTAAACTTGCCAATATTATCCTCTGTAAATTTACGAACTTCAACCATTTTCATTTTAGTTTTAGTTTTAGTACAATTGGAAAGGAGCAACAAAATGGGTAGGTGATCTGAAACTTCAGAATAAATGAGCCCTGCTTCAATGTTATTATCAGAAACATTGGTAAATATATTATCAATTAGAGTACTAGTATTCATATCTATTCTTGTTGGTTTTGTAATAGAAAACATAGCATGAACATTTAACAGTGTATTTAAATCAGCAGTAATATCGTTGTCACAGAGCAAGTCAATGTTGAAGTCCCCCATGAAATATATATTTTTATTTTCTAGATTTAGTTTGTGAAGGAGGTTATCGAAATCATCCAAAAAGACTTTCTTGTCATTATTTGGAGGTCTATATACGATACAGATTACATTATTTTTTCCAGGAAGACGGGAAATTGTTTCAATAGAGAGCAACTCAGCACTCCTATGCTGGAAAGAGAGATCAGAGCGAAGTTTAAAAGACAAAGCATTGTTGATATAGAAAGCAACCCCTCCTCCTCTACCCTCTAATCTATCAGAGCGTATCAGGGAATAATTTGGAATGTCGTACAAAGGAGGTGAATTACTATGTAACCACGTTACGAAATTTTTATACATTAAAGAGTGTACAGTTTTGTATGGTTGCTTAGTGTATAATTATTAGCAAATCTACTTTACAATATATCATTCATGCAACTTCATATGATTTCAGGTTTTTTAAATATGCTTATAGATTTACATTAAAAATCAATTACTTTTATTTAACTTTTGCAATGTAATTTCAAATTGTGTTTTGGATCACATGGTATTGGAGATCAGAATGACTTGAGACTCAACTTTTTTCTTCTTCTTCTTCAGAAAATAGGAATGGTGAGGAACAAGCTTATTTAGCAAAATACATGCATACATGCGAAGTATTTACAAATCAATGCAACTTCATTCGATTTCAAGTTTTTGAGACTGCTTCTAACTTTTGATAAATAATTCAACCTAACCTTTCATACACATCATCGACGGTGATCCAATTATTTGCGATCCATTTTGTTCCCTTTGTGACGTCACATCCACCATGAAGGGCGTGTGTATTACGGGATGACATCCAACCTTCTCATTAAACAGTGGGGGGGGGGGGGGGGGGGGAGACGATGGTTATTAAAGCAGAATATTAACAAAAATATTAGATAATTATTCAAAACTGAAAGTTGATTTATAACCACATTTGCATTTTATGATCGAGTCTTACAAAAGATCTTTGCAAGATTGCGAGAATGCTTAGTGTTAAGGTTATGGCGCGAATTGCATCAGGCTTTTCCAGACTTTCAATGAGGCTCCATTAGAACATTATATCTTTATTTATCAGGCTAAATGAGTAAAACAAAATAGGTATTCTCGTCAGACCCTTTCCAAGCTATAGGCGACAAACCCTGCTCAAGATGTTCTTTTGTTCAGACAGACGGATCGAGATCGCAACTACTTTCGAAAAAAATAACTCAAGGGTAAATTCCATACCCCTCTGTACATCCCATAGAAATCATGTTCAGACACAAATTAAAAGGTAATGCAAGGGATATTGAAATGACGTCGGATTAATTGTTTGAAAGTAGTTGCGACCGTGTTACAACGTTTATAGACAGTCAAACAAAAAAATATACAACAGAATCTAAAGTTGGTATTATAATAATACATGTCTAAAACAATGCTCGACCTTGTCTACTAGGCAGTTTAAACCCAGACGGGGTAGTCTTATATACGTTCTAGAAGTTACAGAAAGTCTATTTACCTGTTTCTTCGTCGATGTAATGATTATACCACATGATTGCCTTCCCATACGCCGGTTTGACGTTCAAATTTTTATAGCAGTTGTGCGTCAAGTCAGCGTAGTCATAATCCATGCTGTCGAGGTACTGGATAGATGAATACAAAATAGAAATTGCAAAAATAGAATACAAAACGTATCACAGGAGCCGATCTAACATCCATAGAAGATCTGTATCAGAAAAATGCCCTTTCTAAAGTAAAACAAATAATGCATGACCCCTCGCACCCACTGAATGAGCACTTCAATTATAACAGATCTGGAATACGCCTGTGCACACCACGAACCCAACGTGCACGTTTCCGAAGATCCTTTATCCCCGACTCCATTCATCTTTTCAATTCCAAAGCAAAACGTGTTTGATTACTATGAACCTACCATGTAATGTATAAATATAAATGTATATGCCATGAATACTGCATCCAACTATTTACTAACGTTTGAGCCAGTAACTACAACTTATGTGTCATAAATAAACTTAACAATAATAACGATGCCGGTATTAATTATACTATTGAAAATGGTAATCAATAATAATAATAATAATAATAATTCATGTGTTTATTATCATTTTAAGATTTAATATGGAATAATCAATGAATATTAAATAATTTAGCTTCATATTTTGTAAAATGGAATCTGATATTATCTCTATAACCACCATATATACCGTGGCTTACTCACATATTATCTCATTCTTTATGTATGTTTATCATAATGTTTATGTTTATCACTGTCCTGTAATATTTCATGTATTATTTGTATTGTAATACTCTGTAACCAGTGGAAAACAAATTTCCTGTAAAGGACAATAAATTCTTATACTTATACTTATACTTATATCGCTTGCGTGGACATCTCTTTTCTAATCAAAACCCAGAATGTGTATGCTACTATACTAATCAATTAGGGGACCTACGTCCTTAAGTCATAACTAACAGTAATGAGGATTAATGCCTCATAAAAGGGCACTAATGTAGCACATCGACACGCTTTTGATCCTGGGGGCTCACAGTAACGAGGCCATTGCTTAGCCACTGAATCATGAAGGTACGCAGCGGGGGCTAGGGTACGTCGCCGCCCCCACACATACAAAAAAACAAAGAAAATGGAATAAATTATCAATAGTTTATTCAGCCCCCCCCCCCCCCGAATCTCTGTATGAAGTTTACCGCAGAGGCAGGAAATTGAAATACTTTACTTCTTTAGAAACGTTCTCAAATTCAGCCAAAGGGAACGCTGTTTCTCCTCCACCTTCCACATTTTGTAGATAATACAAAATGGTGATATATCTGGGGGAAAAGAACATTTATACAACCTGATTATTTGAATTTAAAATTGTTTAATGAAAACATCCCTCCCGCCCCCGCCCCATAATCAATAATGTGACGACGTTCTTTCTTGATCGAGACAAAGAATGCCCAAACTTTATTCTTTAATTTGTAGATTGCGGAGAAGACATAATCGTAAACATTTTTGTTTGCCTGATCTTTTAACATTTAAACTTAACATATTACCATAATTATATGTCCGTAAGTGCTCTGATATTTGTAGGAGTTTTAACATGTGCTTGAGGCTACCAAAGGTGTTAAACATTACTCAGTGTAAACTGTTTCTGGTTTTAAAGTTACAGAGCGTTTACAGATTTAAAGTAAGACCAATTTGCACACCTTAGATTAAAGAGTGCAATCGAACAGTGCAAAACGAAAATTCTAAAATCAAACAAATCAGGCGAAGTTGGATATATTGGAAAGGTGTTTAAGTAACATATTGCATCAACAGCAGATCTTAAAAATAAAAATCAATACATACAATAAATACATGAATAGTTATACTATATTATCGAGTTTTAACATGTGCTTGAGGCTACCAAAGGTGTTAAACATTACTCAGTGTAAACTGTTTCTGGTTTTAAAGTTACAGAGCGTTTACAGATTTAAAGTAAGACCAATTTGCACACCTTAGATTAAAGAGTGCAATCGAACAGTGCAAAACGAAAGTTCTAAAATCAAACAAATCAGGCTAAGTTGGATATATTGGAAAGGTGTTTAAGTAACATATTGCATCAACAGCAGATCTTAAAAATAAAAATCAATACATACAATAAATACATGAATAGTTATACTATATTATCGAAACAGGGTTATTACAATTGCAGGCTTTCATGAGTCAGTAAATAAAGATGCAATGCGGCTCTTAACTAATTTGTATTGGCTATATGTCGTTTGTCCGAAGGTTCATGAATCCGAAGATTCCTTCAATCCGGAGGTTCATAATTCCGAAGGTTCGCATTTCCGAAAATGAAATATCCGTGTTCATAAGTCTGAATTTAAAATAGAGTTCTCAATTCCGAAAATGAAATAGAGTTCATGATTCCGAAAATGACGTAGAAACATGTATTTTTTCTCGGAATAAGAACTTTTGGCTTTAAAATAAACCGTCTTTCCCTCCCTTACGAACCCCCTGGTACGGAAAATGTGTGTTTCGTAATTACGAATCTTCTGAAAAACGAATGCCTCCCTTATATCAATGAAATGTAGTTTTATTTGAAATACCTGCAAATTATTACAGTATCCTCCAACTCTGAACCGAGGGCAGTGTGATCACAGGGTATATTTTTCTTTATCCTTTCACTATCCCAATGTGCATGATAATGACCACCAGGGTAATAACGAACTACCTGGAATAAAAATAAAACAAAATATTAATGATAATAACAATAACAATAATGATAATAATCTCGGAAGACAGAAATTCTTTTCAGACAATAGGAACTATTTTCTTTGAAGACGGGAGATCGGAATTGTTAGATAATCGGCTTGATTTCTTTCAATTATCTTTGATTTTAGATGTCTCTATGCCATGGTAAAAGAATTTACTTTGAAATATTGGATTTCTTTTATAGTAGCTCTGCTACGGCGGAGTGATATTTTAATAGGACGGGTACCTGCACTGTAAAAAAATAATAGTCGAAATAACTCGAAATAAATTGAGGAAAAGAATTGCCTTATTTTTATTAAGTAAATATTACCTACGGCATCTTAAGTAGAATTTACTTATTTTGCTGAATACATTTTTACTCAGTTAAATCGAGTTACATTAACGTAAATAATTTAAGTATTGTAATCATTTTAGATAAATAAAAAAAAGCTATGATAGGATTACATATTGCACGATTTGGTACCCATCTAATATAACAAGTAACATCCACTAATCATTCACTACTTCTATTTAAGATTAATCACTAATCACTAACACTACTTCTATTTAAGATTTAACCGTATATATATATCTACCACCATCACAAACTATTACATACGCTTCAATTCGACACATATTGAAAGGCTCCAAATTTTTATATATACTTGATCGTAGCATCTTAAAAGGAAAAATTGGTTGACAATTTCCTGAAATATCAAGTTTTAATTTGTTTTGAACTGGGTAACAATTACAAATTGTCTTGTCTTTGCTTAGCCATGTTAAATGAATTAGTAAATGTTTTAAAGTCCTTAAATTTTCATTCAACCACAAAAAAGAATTGTTTTATTTAAAAAAGAGTTTAATTTGGTCTTAATGAATATTCATAAATTATGTAAATATTTCTATTACGCACTGCATCGGTCCTTACTTTAAAAAGATAAGAATAATCAACATAAATTGTTTGAGTAATACGTATAATTTCTGATTTTGAGTTAAAATTACTAAATTAATACAAGCTGAAATTACTTAAAGTTCTTATGTACTTGAATTTACTTAAATATTCCACGTATGTTCTACTAAATTGAAAGTTTGAGTTAGCAAGACTTAAATTTAGTGTGTAAGTGGCAAAACTAATGTTTACAAGTAAATTCTACATGGAAAAAATACGTAAAAATTACCAATGAACAAATTATTTTTTACAGTGTGGTTTCAATGAATTTCGGCAGCGTGGCAACTTAGTTTACATGCTCTGATTTGGTGCAAGTCGGGCATGTAATCACAGCCGGCCAAGAGAAAAGTGCATGTAACTTTCTATTTTATATCATTTTTGCGGAGAGTGTTTATGATTTTTTTCTCGGTATTTATCCGTATAAAGGTTGAACAAGTATATATTCACAATTACAGTGAAAGTTGAATAAGTAAATTTTGAACTATGTTTGTTGATCAGAACTCTTTATAGGAATTCATGAAATGATAAATATAATTTGACTACTTGATTTTATTTAGTCAAAGACAGTAGTGTAGCCTGTAGCGGATTTATTGGTCTTGTAGTTATGACTGTTTGGTTTTTCATTTCTTAAGCCTATTGTGAAAGCATAATAGATTGACGTAAAGACACGCACACGCCCACACACACGCCCACAAACGCGCACACTGGAAATATACAATGAATGTTTAAAACAATAAATTCAAAAGCCAGTAGGCTTTTGAATTTGATTTTCGGTAGGCATTAATTTCTGTACATGTATTTCTAAAGCAAAATGTTTAATTTGGTCTTTCTAAAATCATATTATGAATATGATAGCATTTGAAGCGCGATCCTTTGCATTGGACATCTCTCATATTTCCATACTGACATAAGCACGATGAGAAAGTGAACAAATTACAACTCATCACCTTCCTTAACAATGGAATACTATGCAAAACCCATGCACCTCGTCTGTAACTACTTGAAATCATATTAGATTGAAGTAAAGACACACACATGCACCCACACACGCCCACAAACGTGCACACTGGAAATATAAAATAAATGTTTAAAACAATAAAGAAGTATAAAAGAAACAGACAGTGAATCATAATTCTGCTTCATCGGTTTGATAGAAAATATATAATTAGAGAGAAAAATTATCTGCACAAAATTAAAAATATGAAGTCTTATCCCACCCCCCCCCCCCACCCCTATAGTGAACGTTTTCAGTTAGGTACTTTTCCTTAGTGTTTCTAACGTAATGCTTTGCAATTCTTTTACAGTTTTGCTGTTCAAGGCCGAGTGTGAATTTAATGATTATTGCATTATCTTAACAGTAAACCTCAGACTTCAGTTATCGTTTTAAAAAAGAGGGAAAAAATAACCGAACTCATTCCCAATACTTCCATCATGCAGAAAATGATAATAAAAAGAAAGACCAATACATCCGCCCAGTGTTGTAAGAAGAATAAAAACAAATCATGATATGTTTCAAACCTGAAGGCTTTCACTCGAAAATACAATGTTTCGATCGAGCTTCGTGAGCGTTGTTACCCTATCAGAAAGCGGAAAATATTTTTTTTAATCGTTGCGTTTAAAATGAAGAATTGCATTGTATTGTATGAATACGAATACATGTATACGGTTTGGGAGGTAGGATGTTTTGGAGGTGGGTCGGCTGGGAAATAGGATTAGGGCGAGATAGGACGTTGGAGTGGTAGGACCAATGAGGCGTAGGACCTTTTGGATACACAGTCAGTAATACGACAGTCGCCACACATCAATACAAATTTATCAACGTTTTGGCGGTGCATGGTATGCACAATCGGGCCTATAATGATATGGTCGTAAAGAGTTCAAAATCAGTTTAACCCTAATAAGGCCGGGCTATTTGAAGTCTTACTACGGCCGGGGGGGGGGGGCATTATGGCCCCCCCCCTAAGATCTCGGCCGTGAAACGGCCGATCTCCGCGAAAATTTGCACGCATGTCAAGTGAAGTGTATAGAACAATATGATAATTTCAATTTTTTGAAAAAAATCCCTCATTTGCATATTTATGGTAATTTATGCAAATAACGTCATAAAATCACATTTTTACCCATAAATCCTATATTATTCATATTTAAGCATTCGTTTTCACTACATATATTCATTAGACCATTTGGAACAATAATACGACAAAAAAATTTGGAAGAGCCAGCTTATTCCTTATGTTATCTCTTGTTTTGATAATTTCTTATGTATTTCATTGTTTTTTTAACTTATGTATGTTATTGTTTTTTGTTTTTTTCATTTCTTCCTACAATTCAACTATTTTGACTCCCAAAACAACCACCTAAACTTTAAACAAGACCCAATAACCAATGTTTGATCTATTTTTAGGAAAAATGACATTTCCATATGTTTTGTACACAAATCACAAAAATGAGCGATTTTCGGGCTGACATGCAAAGACAAAAGGTCACGTGACCTTGTAACTATAGGTCCGATTTTTTTTTTTTTTTTTTTTAAAGATGCGCAAGACTCTAAAGAAAAAAGTCAGCGAGCGGCGAGGCGCCATCCATATGCGTTCTCGAACAATCAGAAAAATCGTGGAGGGGGGGGGGGCCATAATGGCCCCCCCCCCCGGCCTTATTAGGGTTAAGAGTCATCAAAAAGATATTATTTGGAAAGAAGGATATGTTTTGAAGATTTGTGCCCTGAACTTTCGAATCCCCAAAACGCATCAACGATAGCTTGAATTACCTATCTCGGATGTCCATTATGATAGGATCTGTAGAACTTTCCCAGTTAATCCAAGCCTGCTCGCTGATTCGACCGCGTCCCCTTCCTGTTACTTTGGGCAACTCTCCTCCTCGCCAGCGGGAGAGCCATTCCTCGATCTCAATAGTCTTGTTCTCTAGATGGATTAACCAGAGTTCTTTTGCATCAATGACTCCATTGGAGTTTAGGTCCAGCTTCAGCTGTATGTACAAAGTGTCCAGGATGGCTGGAGGAACGATCTCTCCTTCTTGGAGCCCTGGAAGACAGTGTAGTACTTCTGTGAAGTCTAGTATTTCGTCGGTGTTGTTGTCGCACTCGGCGAGCTTCTGTTTCCATTCTGTGGCGTTATAAATGACCTTGGTTTCATCAATACCGCTGTGCAATAAGTTCTCGGACGCTGTTGCACTGGTGAATAGTCCAGCATCTAGGGCTAGCTCTTTGATCCTTTCGCATTCCTGTGGTGTTAGGAAATTTGAAATTTCTGGTGGGAAGAGATAATAATAATGATAGTAAATTGGTAATAATAATATTATTCATGTCTGTAAAGCGCTTAAAATTTCATTTCGAAGCGGTTTACATTGTAATCATGGTTATCACGGTCATTAATTGCAATTGCAAATCTTAACTTAATACTGAAGAGAAAGGTCGGCACACGTCAATATACTTGAAGATGATAAATCAAATATCTTACAACATATTTGATCGTTTGGTGATAACGGGTTCTACAAGAAATGAATACCAACTATAAAACAAAATTGATGCTGAAATGCAAACTTATACAAAGAGATCGATATTTTGTTGGTATTTCATGAATGATTTAAGGCATCATTTACCGCTAAATTGTAGAAATACATAGTGAGGAAATAATTATCCATTTGGAAAAATGATTACACTAAAAAAGCAATGTATGATCTAGCTACAAAGAAAATGGAAAAAAGTAATAAATGTAAGCGCTTAAATATGGCTTGCACTGATTAGAGACACGACATTTAACAAAAAGTGTTGATACATAAAAGCGTGTCTCCTCCAATAGGTTTTTTTCTCATTTGAATCTCCGTGAAGATTTTATTTTCATTCATGAACTCACAATGATTATTTTTATTTTCCTATTGTACAAGAGTTAGTTTTATCGAGGTGCTATTACCGAAAGCTGGTGGTTTAACGGCAATCGTTTTCAGCTGGACATATCTTCCCAGAGAAATTTCGACATATCTTATGTGTCCAACCTAAATATCATGAAAGATAAGGATACGTAAAAGAATATGTAATGCAAATTATTTAATACATCACTATATACTATATCAAACATACTTTTTGATATTTAAAATGTTATGACATAATATTAATATCTTTATCATCATCATCGTAATATTTACGATTTTTTAAAATATTTTTTATAACAGTGTTTTATAAATTTATCTATTATCAATTAATCATTTATTTATTTATTTATTCATTATTCATTTGTGCATGTTTGATTACATAACGTGCTATGATCAACATGATATTAAACAAATAATAGCAGCAGACTTTAAAAAGTAGTTACAATCAAAATAAATTTAGAGTAATAATGCGTGGAGAAAAACGCAGAGGTTTGTCAATATAAGTCTAAGACTTGAAACGTTTCCACACCTTACCATTCAATTCATTTATTTTTCAAATGATACAAAAAACAAAGAAACTAAGCATTCTCAATACGATATATTACTATTAAATAAAATGACAGCATGAACAATAATTAAATATCTAGCTACTAGCTAAACATGTGTTACGATCAACATATATAAAACATTTTTGTTAACAGGAGAATTAAAGTAGAGGACTAGAGTCCGAATCAGCTAATTTTGGTACTGATGTCGATTTCGAGGATATGAATATCAAGATGAAATAAGAAATCACTAGTGTCATCAGCAAACTATACGTATTTTAAAATAGATAACACAATGCAAATATCAATTTAATATAGGAAATAACTTCAGACCTAATATGAAACCTTGTGGCACCCACACTTCAAGAAATGATATGTCAGATTTAACACAGTTATCGCAGGTCTATTGCCTTCAACTGGAAAGGTTACTAGCAGACATATCAGTGTAGTGTCTAACACTCATAACGTTATTATTATTGTTTTTATAATAATTATTATCATTATCATTAGTTTCATCATTATTTTAATATTGTTACTGTTGTTTTTGCAGTTTTAATTATTTGTATAATGATCATCATCATTGGTACATTGGTACATTAACTGGACAACATGATAACTGGTATATTACCCTCACCCCAACCCAAACACTAACCCTAACCCTAATCCTAACACTAACCCTAACCCTAACCGTAACTCTAATTCAAAACAATATAACTAATTAAACTAATGATTAATGATCGAATCTATTGTTTTTTGGGAGGCATTAAAGTTTCCTCTGCCTGCAAACCAACGTAGAGGCCGGGAAGTAACTCTATTTTTAAATCGTTAAAAGGACATGAAAATGTCCTGCCAATAACCATGTCTACTTAATGAATCATTTTGTCACTGCATATGTCCGTCTAATGACGTTGTAGTGTATATAATCACATAAACACGCATTATGCTCGTGTACTCACAAAGTACTTACTTCAACAGGATCGTACTGGAAGAGTCGTATCCTCTCGTCAACCGGGTCCACGTTGCCTTCCTTCTCAACGGCAGCATCGACGATGACCCCATCACCAACATCATTCTCCACATCATCGACTTCGATTGTTACAGTATTTCCTGTGTTCGTGTCATCTGCACCGGCCGAAGAATCTCCATATGATAGCACCGAAGAAGAAAACGCCAAGGACAAAATCGCCAACAGAACTCCAACCCATTTCAGACGGACCCTCCCCCCTGTTCCTGTATCTAGTTTCCAGTGCATGTTTTCTGTAGTTGCGGATCTGAACCTCTCACGTGCATGAAATAATGGATGCGGCTTTTTCCAACGTTACCCGGTATAATGCCTGCATCTTTGAAATTACCAAAGGTTATAACATTGGGGCCGGATCAATAAGGAAAACAACAGATGCGCTATTATTGGGATTGTGTTCATTGAACCATATTATACGCATCGAAATACAACAGTGGCAGCTGCTTCGTGACTTGTCGTATTACTTTAGCTTTGCTGAGTCTATACATATACCATTGCTTCTATTCGTCTATATATATATATATATATATATATATGATGATTCAAATGATTTTTATTTCTCATGCAAAACATAATACAAAAATAATTATATCACAACAAATATGCAATGAAACGATAAATATAGTGGAAATAGCACGAGAAAAGATGAACTAACTTGAAGCATAGCTTGTTGAAGTGTTAGTTCCTCAGATGCAAATTTTACAATAAAACATGAACAAAGTATGCTTATAGATCAATAAATAGACAATATGTAGCTAGGAAGAAGGAAAAAAAAATGAGGAAGAAAAAGAAAAGAAAAAAGAAAAAAAAAGAATGGAGGAAAATGGTAGAAGACAAAAACAAAAGCTCTAGAAAAGGGAGATTGAGAAAGAGATTGAGTCGAGAGTCAAACAAACCGAGATTCTACCATGTACATCTGTACGTGTCTAAAAGTTTAGTCTTTAACTTTTTTTTTAAAATGCATAGACTAATACTTTGTTTAAGGGATGGATCTATGTTATTCCAAAATACTGGACCGGTGTAAATAATTGTTTTTTGTGCGAAAGCTGTTCTCATTCGAGGAGTGTGGAAGTGGTTCGACTGTCTTGTGGGGGTATGAATGTATCTCGTATTTTTTTTGGAAAATGGAGGAAATCGGGAGAGGTAACTCGTTATTAATCAGCTGGAACATAAAGATACCGAGGTACCAAGAATACGAGTCTTTAATTTTAAGAATTTTGTCTTGTAAAAATAAGTGGTTAGTGTTGGAACGAAAGTAGACATTATGAATTATTCTTAATGCACGCTTCTGTAAAATTAATATTCGGTCAGTTAGGGTCTTAGAGGGATTTCTCCATGCTAAAATCCCATAATTGAGGTAAGGCAAAATAAGGGTTGTGTACAGTGATGATAAAACCGGTAAAGGAAATGTATTTTTAACATGATTTATGACACCAATGTTTCTTGATAATAATTTACATAAATAATTAATGTGCACTTTCCATGTCAATTTGCGATCAACATAACTTCCAAGGAATTTTGTACTTTGAACACATTCTAGTTCGATACCATTGATTTGATTAGGACCAGGAAGATGATCAATAGTGTTGCTAAATATCATATAATTTGTCTTTTTAATATTCAATGATAGTTTGTTGGCTTGTATCCAACTTTGAACCAAAACTAATTCCGAGTTAATTGTATTTAGGAGACTTTAGGGGTCATGACATGAGAGAAAAATATTAGAGTCATCAGCAAATAATATGAAAGATAAAATATTAGATGACCGTTTTAATCATTTATATATAGTATGAAAAGAAGAGGGCCAAGAAGAGAGCCTTGAGGCACCCCACAGGTAATATTTGTAATTGATGACTGAAAATGATTTACAGAGGTGTATTGAGTTCTGTCTGAAAGGTAACTACTAAACCACTCAAGGGGCTTCCCTCTGACACCGTAGTGAGACAGTTTACTAAGAAGAATTTTATGGTCAATAGTATCGAACGCCTTTGAGAAGTCTAAAAATAAACCGATCGTGTGGGAAGAGTTATCAATTGCACAATCTATTTTATTAATGAGTGTTAACAAAGCATGACTTGTGGAGTGTTTTTTCTAAATCCAAATTGAACATCACTCTTTAAATTGTGTTGTGTAAGGAAATTTATAGTTCGTGAATACACAAGTTTTTCTAATATTTTGGAAAAAGAAGTAAGTAAAGAAATTGGCCTATCATTTCCCTGTTCACGTAAGTCACCTTTTTTTTAATACAGGTATTACTTTGGCTCTTTTCATTAAAAAGGGTACGTCACCACATGTAAGAGAGAGGTTAAATATATGGGTTAGTGGGATGACTATTTCGGAAATAACATGTTTAAGTAGTATATTTGATATGCCATCATATCCAGTGCAATTTAATCTTTAAATTGCTAACAATATCAATAACCTCTACCTCTTGTACCGGGACAAAAAATAGAGATTCAGTATTTCGACGATCTAGAAATGAATGAAATGATTGATTTGAGGTGGGGATGGCATGTACAAGATTAGGTCCGATATTTACAAAGTAATTATTAAAACTCTCAGCAATAGAAGCAGGATCTTTAAAGCATGCGTTTACGACTAAGATCTCTTTAATATCCTGCTTATTACTGTTTCTATTAAGTGCATTATTAATTAGCTTCCAAGTGTTTTTAATGTCATTTCTATGAAATTGAAATTGTTTAGGGAAGTAATCTTTTTTTACATAACGTAAAAGGCTAACTAGGGTATTTGTACAAGTCTTATATTTGTTTTCGTTTGACTCAGTCGGCTTGGACTTGAATTTGTAAAATAAGCGATTTTTCCTATTAATTGAACGTAAAAGGGATGTTGCTTATATGCTTATATGCTTATACTATGTGATTAAATGTCACGTGCGATGCTAAATTATGTTCCATGAAAGTAATAAATTCTTACAGATTGTAGATTTTAGAAGAGACAGGGAGAGAGAGAGAGAGAGATAGAGAAATAGAGAGACATGTAATTATATATATATACGTATATATAGCTAGGGAATTATATCGTGTTCTCTTCTCATAGTTGTCCATTTCATTTTTTTTTCTTCAATTTCTAACTTTTGTCACCGTTTGCTCTTGGGTCCGCCATGTATGTTATGTTCTATCCCAGATACAGGTGTTTTTCATTTTATCTAGCCTGCATGTTTATGTGGCACAGGGAAAGTATTCGGTCATCTGGTTTGGTGGGATTCGAGCCCTTATTACAGTCGACCATGTTCCGATAGACAGATGCTCCGTCGACAAATAACCCCTTGGTTTCACACTTTCATAATATGTCAATCAATTTGTAATTATTTGTCACGCCATATTTGCTTTGAAAACACACCGGGTTTCCAGGATCGTGCGACCCTGCGCTGACTAATGCATAACAATTATAGATGATCAAATTATATAGCTGCATTCATCTAGAATAGGCTAGATCGAATACTATGGTATAAACAATTATATCGATTTTCAAAAGTGGTACGTTATTGCACGTATTGAAGCATGTTCTGCTTGCATATATGAATATTCTCGTGCTCTAATATTAGAATTTTCAAATATGCTCTTTGCAGACGTTAAAAATACGTGAGGTTTGGTTTCTTAGGATGCCAGTAATTCCATATGGACAGCTGATTGTCACTGGGCGTCACTTACTGAGGGAGGGAGGAGGGGTGGGGTGTCTGCCCGCCCCCCCCCCCCCCAGTGTTATTTTGAATGCCACTGTTTGGTTCACCTATAGATTCCACATTATAACATACGGTGATTGGGCACATTGTTATTAATTTCAAACGGCCAGTATTTAAGTAACTGACTTTAATTCTAAAACGGGTTAGAAATATAGGTTTTATCATTGGTCAAATGACACCACGTGACCATGCATCATTTTTTCCCACCACGCCTTTCGTGGAAAAAAGTGATATCCCACGGCCCACTAAAAGTGAAAATGCACGGTTGGTTATCTCTAGCGTGCATAAAAAAAACAAGACGCGATAAAATGCACGTAGTTTCAAATGGTCTCATTCAATAAGCACAATTTAAATGGCAACCTCCATGACTGTTTTTTTTAAATTATTTATTTAATATCGAGGAGAATACAATGTAACACATACATCAGTATAAACAATAAAGAGAAAGAATAATGGGTACCAGCCAGTGCCTGTGGATTGCCTAAAATGATTGAGAATTCTGGCGAGTGGCTCTCTTCACTGGCTGGTGCAAAACTTAAACATGAGACAATTATTAAAACATGATATAATAATAGTAATGATTTGGCATGAGTTAGATTATTCTCACCAAGCAAATGAAACCTTTTCAACTTCCTACGATGATACCAATCACATAATAGGGGAATCAACCTCAACCTCAACGTTAATGTTCAGTTTGTAGGCAATGTAACACATTATCTGAAAAATATAAAACATCAAACAATTGACGAAAAGGAGGACGTAACTCTTCTCAAAATCCTTGGTCTTTCGCGGCTCTGAGACTTTTCAGAACGTCGCCATTATGTTTGTGCACTGTGCGTTCTGTGACGTATCGCATGGATTCGACCGCTATTGCTATCGTGCATTCCCCTGCTGTAAGCTGTAAAATGATCACTGCAGATCACATCGTTTCCCCTGTCGTACTTGTACTTTTTGTCCAGAAATGTCTCCACCTTCACAGCTGCTACCTATAGCTTGAACATTTCATGAAGATTGTGTTTGTCTGGAAATCGATGAAACGATTTCCCCTCGGATTTCGAGGAACATTTATTACAAACATACATTGGCAGTACACCATGTTTGATGTACATATCATATCATGCGCGCGCCGCGCTACATCGGTTCTCCTTGCGATACGTCACAACCCGGAAGTTTTGAAGGGAAATTTCGACAAAATTGTGGCGCCTTTTTTTCATGATTCATGGTGATTTCTCGAGTTAGTTTCTTCTCCTAAAAGACTATCCCATTAATGCCACCGCTGATAAACAAAGAATATGTCCAAGAAGATAATGGCTCGATAGCACAATAGTATGTAATAATATCATATTCTAAGTCCTATTGATGTTTCAATAAACAAATAGAAGGTTTTGTTCAGGTGAAGATGATAACAAAATAAATCTGTGAACTTTTTTTAATTTCAGTTTTTATATATGTTATCATAACTGTCCCCTGAAAATGGGATGTTCTTTAAAAGCACTTATATTTCAATATATCGATAATTATCTGACAAGTTTGGAACACAAAAAATACTTATTGAGAAAACAAACAAAGAAACAAGAAATCCCAATATTTACATATAAATGAAAATGTGCATTAACAACCTGCATTTTCCCATTGAACTCATCAAAGCATGATCGCTAAGACTTTAAACAAAATCAACTAAAGGGTATATTCAATGCACTGTTGTATGGCCCTAAGACCTCATGTTCCGATTATGTAATACGACATGGGAATACTATTTGGAAACAAATATTTTTACTATTTAAATTTGTCAGTAAAGGTTGTACAAGAAAAAAATGCGTTATATATATATATATATATATATGAACAAACTTACACGGAAAATGAATGAACTTTAACTTGTACTTAATGTTTACACCTTTCAACAGGTGAAGGGTGAATTACAAATAAAAGGAACAATATCGCGAAGACTAGAAATCAAGCCCAGGGCGATCCTAGCATCTAGTGTACATTCTCTACAGAGATCATGTTCGGATCAAGAATGACGTCATTGTAATGTTTGCTAATTAAAAAAAATGATGGCCATTAAATTGACTTGCGTTTATTTTTCGAAAGTATTTGCCATGGTGTTTAAAGATTTGAATTGATTTTGATATATTTATGGATTGGATTGCCCTTGTCAACTAGTGGTGGTATTCTTTTTTTCAAAGGGTTCTGAGCCAGATAATGAAAATAAATATATACCCTAACAAATATATACTAATAATAAGCAATCAAATCATATAAATCATGTGAAAATTAACAATGTAGCTGTCATATTACAGCATAACAACGGAAAAAGAAGAGATAATCGAAACTAAACAAAATAAAACTGGTTAATGGAAGCGAACAACAAATCAAAATAAGCACAAATGTAAGGTTTATAAGAACCAGAACCACAAATCGCCCTGGTATCGTTTTGCTTGATAATATTTTAGCGGTAACATTTACCAAATAACCTGACAATTGAAATCATAATTCAGTGTGTCCTTTTGGGAGATCATCGCTTTCAGTCTTGTCAGAAGATGGCGTGCTCTCATGTGTTTCATCTGTAGAGATCGCGTTGTCGTTTGTAAGATCATTGATGTTATCGTTGTTGGACTCTTTCTCCCCTTTGTCTATTCCTTCATCATCTGCTTCTTTTGGGATGTCGTCTTCTTCCGTTCTGTCGTTCTCATCGACGCCCGTTTCGTTTTCTGACTCTGCGGTTTTATTATCTTCAGTTGGTTGGAAATGACGCGCATGAAATTCCATTTGCCTAAAATAACCACGAATGAAACTGACAAATTAGCATATAAAGCTTCTTAACATTGAATAGCTACTTGGTTTAATGATTAAATGAATGAACCTAACTGAGAATGAAAGTTCAAAACTTGATTGCTGTTGGTATATATTCTATTGACTATGTTGACGCTTTACGAAATTTGTATACATTAAAGAGTGAACAGTTTGTTATGGTTGCTTAGTGTATAATTATTAGCAAATCTACTTTACAATATATCATTCATGCAACTTCATATGATTTCAGGTTTTTTTAATATTCTCATAGATTTACATTAAAAATCAATTACTTTTATTTAACTTTTGCAATGTAATTTCAAATTGTGTTTTGGATCACATGGTATTGGAGATCAGATTGACTTGAGACTCAACTTTTTTTCTTCTTCTTCTTCGGAAAATAGACCTGGTAAGGAACAAGCTTATTTAGCAAAATACATGCATACATGCGAAGTATTTACAAACAAATGCAACTTCATTCGATTTCAAGTTTTTGAGACTGCTTCTAACTTTTGATAAATAATTCAACCTAACCTTTCATACACATCATCGACGGTGATCCAATTATTTGCGATCCATTTTGTTCCCTTTGTGACGTCACATCCACCATGAAGGGCGTGCGTATTACGAGATGACATCCAACCTTCTCATTAAACAGTGGGGGGGGGGGGAGATACGATGGTTATTAAAGCAGAATATTAACAAAAATATTAGATAATTATTCAAAACTGAATGATGATTTATAACCACTCGCATTTTATGATCGAATCTTACAGAAGATCTTTGCAAGATTGCGAGAATGCTTAGTGTTAAGGTTATGGCCCAAATTGCATCAGGCTTTTCCAGACTTCAAATGAGGCTCCATTATAACATTATAACTTCATTTATCAGGCTAAATGAGTAAAAACAAAATTGGAATTCTCTTCAGACCCTTTCCAAGCTATAGGCGACAAACCCTGCTCAAGAATTGCAATTATGAACTGTTTATAATAAGATGTTCTTTTGTTCAGACAGACGGATCGAGATCGCAACTTCTTTCGAAGAAAATAACTCAAGGGTAAATTCCATACCCCTCTGTACATCCCATAGAAATCATGTTCAGACACAAATTAAAAGGTAATGGAAGGGGCTATTGAAATGACCTTAAGTTATTGTTTTAAAGTAGTTGCGATCGTGTTAAAAAGTTTACAGAAAGTCAAACTAAAAACCTACAACAGAATCTAAGGTTGGTATTCGACCTTATCTGCTAGGCAGTTTAACCCAGACGGGGTAGTCTTATATACGTTCTAGAAGTTACAAAAAGTCTATTTACCTGTTTCTTCGTCGATGTAATGATTATACCACATGATTGCCTTCCCATACGCCGGTTTGACGTTCAAATTTTTATAGCAGTTGTGCGTCAAGTCAGCGTAGTCATAATCCGATTTCAAGTTTATACGGAACTGGATGACAAAAAGAGAAAATACAAATTACATAACGTTTGCGTAGACATCTCTTTTCACATTCGAAAATGAAGTTTTTTCCAATTCAATTTTAATTTGAAGCCACACTGTACTGGAAGGACTACTGTAAAATCCCCTCTAGCGCCATATCAGGGTAGCTTGCTGGATGTTGGGTCCAGTATCAATTCCTCTTTCTGCGAAGTGGAAATAATGTATTGGGTTTCACACTGTTGTCAAGTTGACCAAGAGATGGTGCTGTGTAGTAAACAGTACGCTAGGGCAGAACGTTCATCAGTTAAGTATCGCTTTAAAACAACATTAAATTTCTTCCATTTTATCTAAACTGTTGGTCAATGGTGGAATAATGATTTTTACCCCAATTTATGGAATAATTTTGACAATGATTTATTCCTAATAGATCTGGATAATAGGATACATTCTCAAATTCTATTAAATAAATAAAGTTGTGAGTAATAATAATATGGATATTAATATAGCGCCGGTATCCGCCAGGCTCTGACGCTCATGGCGCTTTACATACATGTATTACTATCACAAAAATATAACTTTCTTAACTAAAATAAAGTAAACTAAAACAACACAAATTATTACGCTACATTGACATGATTAAATAGCACTGTTTAGAAAGAGTGTCTGTTTTGCGTGACTGTTGAAGCATGTGTATGCTACTATGCTAATCAACTAGGGGACCTACGTCCTTAAGTCATAACTGACAGTTATGAGGATTAATGCCTCATAAAAGGGCACTAATGTAGCACGTCGACACGCTTTTGATCCTGGGGGCTCACAGTAACGAGGCCATTGCTTAGCCACTGAATCATGACTGTACGCAGCGGGGGCTAGGGTACGTCGCCGCCCCCACACATACTAAAAAGACAAAGAAAATGGAATAAATTATCAATAGTTTATTCAGCCCCCCCCCCCCGAATCTCTGTATGAAGTTTAACGCAGAGGCAGGAAATTGAAATACTTTACTTCTCTAGAAACGTTCTCAAATTCAGCAAAAGGGAACGCTGTTTCTCCTCCACCTTCCACATTTTGTAGATAATACAAAATGGTGATATATCTGGGGAAAAAAAAAACATTTATACAACCTGATTATTTGAATTTAAAATTGTTTAATGAAAACACCCCTCCCGCCCCCGCCCCTTAATCAATAGTGTGACGACGTTCTTTCTTGATCGAGACTAAGAATGCCCAAACTATATTCTTTAATTTGTAGATTGCGGAGAAGACATAATCGTAAACTTTTTTGTTTGCCTGATCTTTTAACATTTAAACTTAACATAATACCATATTTATGTATGTAAGTGCTCTGACATTTGTAGGAGTTTACATGTACTTGAGGCTACCAAAGGTGTTAAAAATTACTCGGTGTAAACTGTTTCTGGTGTTAAAGGTACAGAGCGTTTACAGATTTAAAGTAATACCAATTTGCACACCTTAGATTAAAGAGTGCAATCAAACAGTGCAAAACGAAAATTCTAAAATCAAACAAATCAGGCTAAGTTGGATATATTGGCAAGGTGTTTAAGTAACATATTGCATCAACAGCAGATACTAAAAATAAAAATCAATACATATAATAAATACATGAATATTTATACTATATTATCGAAACAGGGTTATTACAATTGCAGGCTTTCATGAATCAGTAAATAAAGATGCAATGCGGCTCTTAACTAATTTGTATCGGCTACATGTCGTTTGTCCGAAGGTTCATGAATCCGAAGATTCCTTCAATCCGGAGGTTCATAATTCCGAAGGTTCGCATTTCCGAAAATGAAATATCCGTGTTCATAAGTCTGAATTTAAAATAGAGTTCTCAATGCCGAAAATAAAATAGAGTTTATGATTCCGAAAATGACGTAGAAACATGTATTTTTTTCTCGGAATAAGAACCTTTGGCTCTAAAATAAACCGTCTTCCCCTCCCTCACGAACCCCCTGGTACGGAAAATGTGTGTTTTGTAATTACGAATCTGTTGAAAAACGAATGCCTCCCTTATATCAATGAAATGTAGTTTTATTTGAAATACCTGCAAATTCTTACAGTATCCTCCAACTCTAAATCGGGGGTAGTGTGATCGCAGGGTATATTTTTCTTTATCCTTTGACTATCCCAATGTGCATGATAATGCCCACCAGGGTAATAACGAACTACCTGGAATTAAAATAAAACAAAATATTGATGATAATAACAATAACCATAATGATAATAATCTCGGAAGACAGAAATTCTTTTCAGACAATAGGAACTATTTTCTTTGAAGACAGGTGATCGGAATTTTTAGATAATCGGCCTGATTTCTTTCAATTATCTTTGGTTTTAGATGTCTCTATGCCATGGTAAAAGAATTTACTTTGAAATATTGGATTTGTTTTATATTAGCTTTGCTAGGGTGGAGTGATTTTTGAATAGGACGGGTACCTGGTTGCAATGAATTTCGGCAGCGTGGCCATTTAGTTTACATGCTCTGATTTGGTGCAAGTCGGGCATGTAATCACAGCCGACCAAGAGAAAAGTGCATGTAACTTTCTATTTTATTTCATTTTTGCGGAAAGTGTTAATGATTTTTGTTCTCGGTATTTATCAGTATAAAGGTTGAACAAGTTTTCACAATGACAGTGAAAGTAAATTGTCAACTATGTATATTGATCAGAACTCTTTATAGGAATTCATGAAATGATAAATATAATTTGACTACTTGATATTATTTAGTCAAAGACAGTAGTGTAGCCTGTAGCGGATTTAATGGTCTTGTAGTTATGACTGTTTGGTTTTCACTTCTTTAGCTTGACCTGTGTAAGGCGTCTTAAGTCAGATGTCCTGGTTTCCTGCAGGCTCTGGACGTGTCAGTGGTTGGTGATCACGAGTAGGCTTTTGAATTTGACTTTCGGTAGGCATTAATTTCTGTACATGTATTTCTAAAGCAGAATGTTTAATTTGGTCTTTCTAAAATCATATTATGAATATGATAGCATTTGAAGCGCGATCCTTTGCATTGGACATCTCTCATATCTTCCATACTGACATAAGCACGATGAGAAAGTGAACAAATTACAACTCATCACCTTCCTTAGCAATGGAATACTATGCAAAACTCATGCACCTCGTTTGTAACTACTTGAAATCATATTAGATTGAAGTAAAGACACACACATGAACCCACACACGCCCACAAACGTGCACACTGGAAATATAAAATGAATGTTTAAAACAATAAAGAAGTATAAAAGAAACAGACAGTGAATCATAATTCTGCTTCATCGGTTTGATAGAAAATGTATAATTAGAGAGAAAAATTGTCTGCACTAAATTAAAAATATGAAGTCTTATCCCACCCCCCCCCCCCCCCACCCCTATAGTGAACGTTTTCAGTTAGGTACTTTTCCTTAGTGTTTCTAACGTAATGTTTTGCAATTCTTTTACAGTTTTGCTGTTCAAGGCCGAGTGTGAATTTAATGATTATTGCATTATCTTAACAGTAAACCTCAGACTAAAATAACCGAACTCATTCCAAATACTTCCATCATGCAGAAAATGAGAATAAAAAGAGAGACCAATACATCCGCCCAGTGCCGTGAAAAGAATAAAAACAAATCATGATATGTTTCAAACCTGAAGGCTTTCACTCGAAAATACAATGTTTCGATCGAGCTTCGTGAGCGCTGTTACCCTATCAGAAAGCGGAAAATAATTTTTTAAATCGTTGCGTTTAAAATGAAGAATTGTATTGTATTGTATGAATACAATTACATGTATACGGTTTGGGAGGTAGGACGTTTGGGAGGTAGGACGTTTTGGAGGTGGGTCGGCTGGGAAATAGGATTAGTGCGAGATAGGACGTTGGAATGGTAGGACCAATGAGGCGTAGGACCTTTTGGATACACAGTCAGTAATACGACAGTCTCCTGCAAGCAAGAAAGATCGCCACACATCAATAAATATTTATCAACGTTTTGGCGGTGCATGTGTATGCACAATCGGGCCTATAACGATATGGTCGTAAAGAGTTCAAAATCAGTTTTAGAGTCATCAAAAAGATATTATTTGGAAAGAAGGATATATTTTGAAGATTTGTCCCCGGAACTTTCAAATCCCCAAAACGCATCAACGATAGCTTGAATTACCTATCTCGGATGTCCATTATGATAGGATCTGTAGAACTTTCCCAGTTAATCCAAGCCTGCTCGCTGATTCGACCGCGTCCCCTTCCTGCCACTTTGGGCAACTCTCCTCCTCGCCAGCGGGAGAGCCATTCCTCGATCTCAATAGTCTTGTTCTCTAGATGGATCAACCAGAGTTCTTTTGCATCAATGAATCCATTGGAGTTCAGGTCCAGCTTCAGCTGTATGTACAGAGTATCCAGGATGGCTGGAGGAACGATCTCTCCTTCTTGGAGCCCTGGAAGACAGTGTAGTACTTCTGTGAAGTCTAGTATTTCGTCGGTGTTGTTGTCGCACTCGGCGAACTTCCGTTTCCATTCTGTGGCGTTATAAATGACCTTGGTTTCATCAATACCGCTGTGCAATACGTTCTTGGACACTGTTGCACTGGTGATTAGTCCAGCATCTAGGGCTAGCTCTTTGATCCTTTCGCATTCCTGTGGTGTTAGGAAATTTGAAATTTCTGGTGGGAAGAGATAATAATAATGATAGTAAATTGGTAAATTTAATGATATTTCACGTCTGTAAAATGTCATTTAAAAAGTGTTTTACATTGTAATCATGGTTATCCCGGTCATTAATTTAAATTGCTAATCTTAACTTAATACTGAAGAGAAAGGTGAGTTCACATCAAAATACTTGAAGAAAATGAAACAAATATCATACAACACATCTGATCGTAAGAAGATAACAGGTTTCACAAAAAAACAAATACTGAAATGCAAATTCAAAAGAAAAGAGAGCAATAATTGTGTTTGTGTTTGTGTTTAAAGTATCACGTAAGGCATCATTAACCGCTAAATTGCAGAAATATATGGTCAAGAAATAATTATCCATTTGGCAAAAACGATTACAAAAAAAGCTATGTAGGATCTAGCTACAAAGAAAATGGACAAATGTAAAAACTGGCTTGCACTGATTATAGAGACATGACATACAACATTATATTTGTGTTACATATAAATATGTCTCCTCATTAAGGTTTTATTTTTATTTATTTTAATTCCCATGACGATTTTAATTTCATTCGTGAATAAACAATTATTTTTATTTTCCTATTGTTCAAGATGAAGATTTATCTGGGTGCTATTACCGAAAGCTGGTGGTTTAACGGCAATGGTTTTCAGCTGGACATATCTTCCCAGAGAAATTTCGACATATCTAATGTGTCCAACCTAAATAGCATGGAAGATAAAGATAGGTAAAATATAATGTTATACAAATAAGTTAATCATCAACCATCATCAACAAGCTCCTGCACCGGAAGACTAAATCGACTACGGAACTTCAACATCATTCCTCACCTGATGATCTAGCCTCTAAATTCTCAAGGTATTTCATTGGTAAGATTAGAGTCCATTGGATGCAACCTGCAGTCAGCTATGTCTTCGACTGATGGAGTAGAGTTGGAAAATGATGTAACATCATCTTGCAGTGAGCGTCTGACTACACTTGCACCCACAAGTTCGCTAGAGGTGCATAGAGTCATTCGAAGGACTGGCCCCTGCTAAGTCATGCTCGCTGGATCCGATTCCTAGCTCAGTTGTGAAGGAAGATGATGACTTGATGGCTATGCTTATCTCAAAGATAGTCAATACTTCCCTACAGGAAGGGATGTTTCCGGAAGAACTGAAACTTGCTCATGTTACTCCTGTACTGAAGAAGTCATCCCTAGATCATGACCAGATGAGCAGTTATAGGTCTATATCTAACCTGCCTTTCCTCGCCAAAGTCCTCGAGAAAGTAGTCGCCAAAAGACTGACATCACACCTTCAGGACTACGACCTTCATGAGACCATGCAGTCTGCTTACAAGAGGCTTCACAGCGTGGAGACTGCTCTTCTGAAAATATAATGACATCCTGAGGGCAGTCGACAACAAGAAAGCAGTTATGGTAATTATTTTGGACTTATCTGCTGCATTTGATACAATTGTTCACAAAGTCCTTCTCCAGAGGCTTCAACGTGACTTCAAGGTTGATGGCACTGGAATGGTTTAGGTCATATATTCACTGCAGACGACAGGCTGTGAACATCAATGGAACTGTGTCGGATGAAGCTTCCTTGACCTACGGCGTTCCGCAGGGTTCCGTCCTCGAACCGATACTCTTAACGTTATACACTTCCCCTCTTGGGAACGTAGCCCGTCAACATGGTCTACAAGTTAACTTCTACGCAGATGTCACTCAGCTGTATGTGACATTTGATCCAAGAGTGGCAAATGATGAAAAGCCCATAGCTGCAAGGATGACCTCGTGCCTTGCCGATATTCGTCAATGGATGGTGAAGAATTTTATGAAACTCAACGATGACAAGACTGAATATCTTATCATTTCATCACCGAACATGAGGAACAAGATCAGCTCCATGGACATCCAAGTTGGCAATGTGTCTGTCTCTCCTACGGTAAGCGCCCGTAACCTTGGGGTCTACTTTGATCAGTCCATGAAAGTGGACAGGCATATTTCACAGGTATGTTAGACTGCTTACTTCCAGCTTCGTAACATTGCAGCCATTAGACCATTGCTTACGAGGATGGCAGCAGAGAGCCTTATCCATTCACTCATTTCCTCTAGACTTGATTTCTGTAACAGTCTTCTAGCTGGCCATTCCTTCTGCAACCTTGAACAGACTTCAAGCAGTACAGAATGCAGCAGCACGTTTGCTTACTGGGCTGAGGAAGCATGATCACATCTCTCCTGTCCTGGCTGAGCTACATTGGCTTCCTGTCAAGAGCAGAATTGAATTCAAGGTCCTGCTGCTCACATTTAAGGCAATTCATGGTCAGACCCCAGGATATGTGTCATCTTTAATCGAGCGGTCTCATCTTCGCCCTTCACTTCGCTCATTTAGAGTCAAGCGCGTACGCAGGGGGGCGGGGGGTTTGGGTCGAACCCCCTCTCTCTCCCTCATTTATTTTGTTTTGGTGTTGAAGGGGGACCAAAAGAGTGACCTTACCCCCCCCCCCCCCTAACTGAACGAAATATCGGTCGAAATTTCCTGGACCAAAACAAAAATGTGCTCTTACCCCCCCCCCCCCCCCCCCCGTATAATAAGAATATTGGTACAAGAATCAATGATATTTAGATATAAGAGGCTGCTTCAAGTTTCTTTTAAATAATGTTAAAGACTAGCATGAGGATATTTCTGGAGGACTCAAATAGAGTTCAAAATGACAGGAAAATTGTTTGTTACAGATTTCAAATATATATTTGACTTTACTGGCCAGAAATGAAAAGAGTCTCGCACAAGAGTATTGGGATTATGAACATCATTTTTTAAAGTGAACATTTTCGACATATTTTGCGGTAGTTTATTTTGAAGAAAGAAAAATTATATATACAGTGCGTCCCAGAAAAAACGAAACCGAGAAGTATCGATGTTCTATCATAACTTAATCACAACTATAATTAATGAATGATACATATTTGGAAAGCTTAGAGTCTCCTCTTTCTTGTGATGCTACTCAGATAATGCATATTTCACGCATGAGTGATTAAAAGCAATTTGAAGGAAGGAAACCAAAAAGACATTTGGCGGGCGGTATCTGAATTTCGAAAAAAAAATCACATTTCTAGAAAGTTTAGTTTCTGCCCTTTCATATGACACCTCAATCAGGAAAAATGAGCTAGGAATGACAAAGTTCTGTTTGTTTAAAGTAGTGCTTGCATTTCCATAATTGTATTAAACGAATTCGTTTTCACTGGCTGCCTGCCGTATCAATATACGAAATTTACAAAAAACTTAAAGATAAACTTGAGTACTGGTAAAAAAAAGAAAATTATTTCTCACAGAATCAAACGAAACTTACACTGAATGTTCAAGATTACAAATAAATGACATGTGCCAAACAATTTTGGAAGAAAATGTATACTGGCTGAGTAATGAGCATAGAAAGACAAGGAATCAAGGTAGTACCAACCCCGACACCATGCGTGTTGTCCCATACATAGCTTTCTGTGTATGTGCTTGTTACTTTACCAAGACTCGGTCAAATTTATTATGATTTTGATGACTCCAGAACCTTGCAGTGCACACCAATACTTACATGCTACATGATCAACTGTTTCTGATCCTTTCCACACCTTTTCTTTCACAATGCAATCGCATTACCAGTACTAAAGTTTATCTTTAACTCCGTTTCGTTGACAATCAGCCGTAGACGACAGTATTCATGCATGGCTGATTGTCAACGAAACGGAGTTAAGTCTTTTGTCAAATCTGTTTTTTGCTACGGCAGGCACCCAGTGAAAACGAATTCGTTTGTTAAAATTATGAAAATGTAAGGGCTACTTTAAACAAACAGAACTTTGTTATTCCTGGCTCATTTTTCTTGATTGAGGTACCATATGAAAGAGCAGAAAATAAACTTTCTAAAAATTTGATCTTTTCTTTGAAATTCAGATAACGCCCGCCAAATTACTTTTTAGTTTCCTTCCTTCAAATTGCTTTTAATCACTCATGCGTGAAATATTCATCACGTGAGTAGCATCAACTGAAAAAGGAGACTCTAAGCTTTCCAAATCTGTATCATTCATTAATTATGGTTGTGATTAAGTTATGATAAAACATCGATACTTCTCGGTTTCGTTTTTTCTGGGACGCACTGTATAGGCCTATCACTGATATTTTTAATATGTCAACTATTTCTAAACACATATAAATATAATAGGGTTAGAGTTAGGTTAATATACCAGTTTTTATAATGTCCGGTCAATGTATCATTTAGAGATATAATAGATTTCTTGTTAATACAGCATATTAGAAATAACATTGGACCCAATTTGAACCTTGTGGCACCTACACTTTAAGAATGATATGTCAGAGTTAACAAAATTATAGCATGTGTATTGCCTTCTTCTGGAAAGATTACTAGCAAACCAATCATTTGCAGAGCCTCTTACTTCATAATGTTATTAGTATTATCATTATCATTAATATAATTATTGTAATCATTATCATTATTATTATCATTATCATTTTATCATTGTTTAAGATGATGTTGTCGTTGTTCTAGTTAATATCGCTATTTTTATAGTCATCATCATCTTCACCATTATGATCCTGGATAAGTCTGAGTGAATCTATTTATATCATGACAGGCTTGACATATTTTAGTGGGAAGTATTTTAATAAGATATTAAAAAACAATTGCAGATGACTTCGTTTTCTGAACCAGTGTCTATTGAACATCTGTCAGTCATTTAAAGCCATCTTTCACAGAGCGGCAATGTATTAAACATACATGTGTTCACACATCTACTCAAATGACGAGTGAAGAAAGAAAAAGGGATGAGAGGTGATTAGCTCATGCATTATGAAAACAGACTGGAACTGGACAGTAAATATATGACGAAATGGGAACGAGTTTGAATAGAGTCTCTGAAAATGTGACCTGAAGTTCGAATTGTGTCGCCTTTTAATTGCATTGAATTTATGAAATACAATTTTTCTCATGGATCTTGCCAATGGTTAGTTTATCAATGAATCTGTAATATTCGTATGTCTTTTCATGTGTTTTGCTACGTCTCTGAGCTTTGATCATGGATAAAAGACAGGTTTTTTATCCGTTATCGCTTGCAGTTTGATACAAAAAATAAACCCTAAATAATAAAAATAATGCACTAAATCCACATATATCATTTGTTCCGAACTTAACTTTTTGTACATCTTCACAAAGTACTCACTTCAACAGGATCATACTGGTAAAGTCGTATCCTCTCGTCAACCGGGTCCAAGTTGCCTTCTTTCTCAACGGCAGCATCGACAATGACACCGTCACCAACATCATTTTCCACATCATCGACCTCGATTGCTGCAGTATTTCCCGTGTTCATGTCATCTGCTGCAGTATTTCCCGTGTTCATGTCATCTGCTGCAGTATTTCTCGTGTTCGTGTCGTCTGCTGCAGCATTTCCCGTGTTCATGTCGTCTGCTGCAGTATTTCTCGCGTTCGTGTCGTCTGCTGCAGTATTTTCCGTGTTCGTGTCATCTGCACCGGCCGAAGAATCTCCATCTGATAGCAACGAAGAAGAATTCGCCATGGACAAAATCGCCAACAGAACGACAACGCATTTCAGACGGACCCTTCCCCCTGTTCCTTTATCTAGTTCCCAGTGCATGTTTTCTCTTGTTGCGGGTCTGGACGTTGTATTCCGAATCAGATGACAGTGCTGGGGATATGGTAAAGAACGTTCAGTATTAATTATGATTTGCTTCCTACATGAATTTAGGTAAAATAAGACAAATTCATTTGGCTTCTCTGGAATAGAAGTGATAAATCCTCGTTGGGCAAAAAATAACATTCATCACTGAAACTAGAATCATTAACCTTGTGTATTCTTTTGGGGTTTTCGGTCTCGTTGACTGTCCGGCTAGCGCGCCGTCGATCTTTTGGGGCCATTTTGAATTGTTGGTCCCATGGCCATGGGTGTTTGGTCTTATGGACAGTCGGTCTCTTGGGCTTTCGCTTTATAATGGGATGATCTCAGAAGTGTTAATTAGATATAAAAAGAAAACAATTAATTAAAACCGAACTATTTTTCAAGATATTATGTCACTGTGATTGTTTGTGTTTATTCTATTTAGTGAATTATTCAGCGACACTGCTTGGAAAGCGGAATTTCGACCCACAACTATTGAGAATGTGGAGAGCTACACATAGAGTGTGGGAGCTATTTCATTTTCTTGTCAATTTCTACCCGTTTTGCTCTAGGGTCTTCCGTGTATGTTAAATCCTATTTGAGATACGGATTTTGTTTCAATTTGATCTAGCAAGCATTATATGGAATGCGCATTCGGCCATCCGGTTTAGTGGGATTCGAACCCTTATTTCAATCAACCATGTTTCGATAGACAGATGGTCCGTCGACAAATAACCCCTCTGTTTTACAAGTCAATCAATTTGTAATTCTTTGTCACGCCAAATTTGCTTGAAAACACACCGGGTTTCACAGGATTGTGCAACCCTGCGCTGACGAATGCATACCAAATTATAGATTATCAAATTATAGCTGCATTCATCTAGACTAGGCTAAATCGAACATTCTGTCGCTATGGAAAACAAAATTATATCGATTTTTCAAAAGTGGTACGTTATTGCACTTATTAAAGCATGTTCTGCTTGCTGTATGAAAATTCTCGTTTTCTCAAATTACAATTGTCTAAATATAAGTAGGGTGATCACACTGCCTGTGCACACAGTCTGCCCCATGCACATAGACACACACAACAGCAGTCAGTTGGTAGAAATAGCAATTTTCGTAAATTTATTTTTTAAAAACTGAACTAAATTTTTTAATTTTTATTTCACATATCTTTCAAGCGTACCTTTAACTACAATACTGTGTAGTTTCATTGTTATAAGGCATGTGGGAAATATGTTAAATTATTAATTAGAATATTGTCTTTTCAGCCATGTGTGACCTGGCCCGCTGATCGCCCATTGACTGTTATTCTGCTCAAGGTAGCCACAACTGTACTGGGGTCACCAAACTTTTTTTTTCTCTAAAATTCAGTCCCTGTGGAATGTTATGGCCTGTTGAATTAAATGGTTTCTCGGAAATTCGTCATAGATCCTCAAATCTGACATTTAAAAAAAAAAAAAAACTATACTGTGATGTAGCTGAAAGTCTGCAAATTCTTATAATTTGTTCGGTTTTTCTGAATAATTTGTGAAACATATGAGGAAATAGCTGTAACGGTGATCCAAGTAATTTCCATCGCCATATTTTATTGGCATTGCAAAAATATTTGGAATTTAATGTTAATATTTGGTGTAAATATGATCTATAAATATATGATTTGAAAAAATGCCAACAAAATGAACAGTTTGACTTTTCTATATATATATAATTAGCTGAAATGACCTAATTTGCATATTTGATGAATATTCATAATTTTTTTTTTCTTCAAAAAAAATATATTTCCATACCTGTCTGATATACATAGGTTTCATTGATGTATCATGTTCGGTTTTGATTTGATTACATATTCGCATATTAATTAGACGGACTTAGTTATTTTCACAACTTTTTCATAATCTGCAGATTCGCAAAAAGGGCAAAAATTACCTATTTTGTTTGCTTCTGTTTTCAAAACGGTAATAGATATATGAATTTTCTTTTTTGTATTTTTTACCACAAAGATGATATTTTAGTGTCTGATAATTTAATTTATTATTTGTGTCCAAGAAAGTGATGAATTAAGTTGTCAACTTTGTCGAATTTTGACATTTTTGCCAATTTGACCATTTCTGGCAGGTTTTTCGGTAATTTAGCGATATCAAAAAAATGGTATAAAATCACAACGCATTGACCGATTTTAATTCTGTTTTTTGTTTTTTGAAGCTTCCATAAAGCTTGATCATTTGCAATCATCAAATAACATGTGTTTGTTTTACTTATTTTTCGTGTGCTATACCTAATATAAGACGTTAGTTTAAAGCCTCTCTCTCCGTATAATGTAGCTTTTTTTATACAATTTATATAATGAAGCAATTTATACCGAGGATACACTGACATGTCCTTAATAATAACTATGATGCTAATAGATAATAAAGCGAAACGTAATTAATACTCTATTTTATAGCTGAGCATCACAGTTCGTTGTACCTTCCACTGCCTTTAACAAAAAAAGATACCACATTTCCTATATATTCCTCATTTCCTAGTAAATGAAGTAGATTTTGATTTGTGGTATTAAATGCTCTGTACTTTCTGCTTCTTTGTCTTTCATGTTTTGGTCTTTAATTTGTGGTGTAACAAAATTAATTGCTTTCAAATAGGCAACATAAGTGGGAATTCGAGTTCTATTTGTAGCTAAGAACGTATTTGTTCTAGAAATTCCCTTTTTTCTCATCTTGAAAGGGTGGGGGGGGGGGGGGGGGGGTATTCAAATGAAAATCCTTCACAACAAAAGCATTTGGCTTTCAAGATTCCCTGTTTTTAAATATTTTCTAAAGGTATCTCACAGGAGAGTGTTAAAACGGTTCTCGTCATCTTTTTTTTTCAAGCTCCCTTCTCTCTTTATCTTTTCTTCATTGCGATTGTGTTGGTCTGGATACCGATGAAACGATTTCCCCTGGTTTTCAAGGAACAATTATTACAACCAAACACTTGGCAGTAAACACGATTTAACATGTATATCATATTACGCGCGCGTTGCGCGCTACATCAGTTCTCCTTGCGATACGTCACAACCCGGAGATTTTTATGGGAAATTTCGACAAAATGGTGGTTTCTTTGGGGAGCAGACGACGTTGTAAATATGGAAAAAATAAATGATGCTTCATAGTCAAGAGGTTAATTCCCTTTAAATATTACATGCGTGTAAATTTTAAATTTGCACGGAAAGTATACCCACACAAATGAGTAAAGGACATTACCTTTGAAACGAAAATTATGGAAGTAACATAAAACGGGGGAAAATGCCTCAACAAACTGTTGACGTTTTGATCAGATTTGTTGCTTTTTTTCTCGACTTGCAGCCCCGTTTTATAAAACAAAAGATTCATGTCAACAGTCACAATTAGCCGGAAAATAAACCCGAAAAGTCTTGATCATTATCCGATTGTGACGTAACCATTGCGTATTGACTTTAAATGCAAATGCAAACGCAAATCCGAATTATTGATAAACTAATGAAAAACCTCACATATAACCAATTTCCACACTTTTGATGATGACATCAATATGATTCATCTGAGAAACTTGAAGAAAATCATGGTCTTCAGCTAATTTCTACATGCGCATTTTTCAGTCAATTTATTCCGCTCATATAACTGCCTTCTCAACGTAAATGCAATCGACACTTTTTCTTTTCTGATATCTATAAACCGGGGGAGGCAAGGCCAAATTCGGAGTCATAAATCTTCACTCGACCCAATCCTGCCTCCGATAAACACTTAATAATGAAAAGAATTCGCCCCATCGCTCTATACCACTTGAAAGCAAGATACTGTAGACACCACGGGTGATATCGATGACCGATATCTCCCACGACGATCTCGTAACACGCTAATCATGACGTCTTATCATCACCGTGTTTTTTTTTTCTCTCTCTCTCTCTCTCTATATCTCTCTCTCTCTTTCTTTTATGATGGTCCCTGAAAGAAGCTTTGTTTTGCGATGATTACGATATTAATTTTCTTTCACCGATTTTTTATATTTTGGTAGTACAACAAAAATAGATAAACAAATTTGTTAACTGCGCTTCTTGTGCAATTAATTTACTTTGGGAATTAGAATTTCTATGAACATAACTGTCGGTGAAATTGTTAACCAAATATAACGCCTCGTTTATCAAATCAAAAATGTATTTCCCTTCATTCTTCTAGTTACTAGTTATTTTTTATATTCTCCAAAAAAAATAAAAATATTCCCGTTCCTTCAACTCCCTTCACATTCACCATTCCTTGTTATTTCTTTGTTATTTCTTACCCCTCTTTGATTATATATTGATCCTACGTATTGAAGGGAAAAAAGCATGGCCTTTCCACTTTTCTCTTAAACCAGATTCATAAGTGCAGATAAGCGGGTAAACTTTGGTGGATATATTACTTTTTTATATTTTGTTGTTAAGCTGTTATTTTTTTGTTCAACAGACTCAAGTGGTCGATAACTTAAAGAAAGGCGTCCTTCGATGACGTGTTTTACTTTTTACACCTCGAGAAAATAGGATAGCTGTGCGCAAACTGATGGCGTAATTTACAGAAGTACCTCTTACAAAATTATTAAAACGTGGATACATAAGCGACGTTTCGTCTTTCATCTTCAAATGGCACCCAAGAGTTCACTGTCTGCGCACAAAGTAACATGAGAGGGCGTAATATGGGAGTGATAAATCATGTTTTCCCAGCTCCTAACATGCCTAAAATACGAAATCCTTTCCACCTCTCTCTCTCTCTCTACACACATACCACTACCATAACCCATTCCGAAACACTCTATCTCTTTGCTATATACATACATATCTCATTCTTCTTACTCTCGCTCTCTCTCTCTCTCTCTCTCTCTCTATTTCTCTCTACACACACCACTACCCTAACCCATTCCGACCCACTCTATCTCTTTACTATATATACAGTATATATACCTCTCTATCTCTTATTATTCCTACTCTCTCTCTCTCTCTCCTTACCCTCTCTTTCCCTTTCTCTCTCTCTCTCACTTTCTATCCCCTCTCTTTATTATCTCTCTCTCTCTCTCTTTCCATTTTTGGTTGATTTGTACGCTTTCTGTTTTTGGTTTTGTTTTGCTGTTTCGTAAGCCTTACGACGTGGATTTTGTCGTCCCTTTCAACCATCTTTTTTGTTTCCCTTTTACTGCATGCATCTTTTCTATCCTAGTAGATTATAATTTATTTTTGAGGGAATTATTTCAATAGATCATCCGATTTTCTCTGAAAATTTAAGATAATTAGAAACATCCTACAGACGTTTTCAAGTGCCATGACTCCTGAATTTTCGAAATAAAACAGCGCAAGTTATATCTTTAACAATTTGAGACAATTTTAATGTGTTACTGAAGTGCAATTTTCATACCAAACTAGACAATTTACCTTGGCGTGAAACGATTGTACAAAGTCCATGGCTCTGTTTATTAAACCTCGTCACAAAATAAGCAATTTCAATCTTGACAAATATTCAATAATTACTCAAAGACACTTGTGTATAATAGTCTAACCCTTCCGCGCGTCTTCTTATTACTCTTTCTCTGCATACCCTGTGTAATAATCGAAAGATTTCAAATTTCCGGGTTCTAGTTTGCCAACTAATCGTCAGTGTTTGTGATTCTTCTATGAGTATGTTTGTTTTTAATATGACTGCATGTAACGAAAACGTGTTTCTTTGTTTCGCGTTGCCCTTGAGTTCGGTTGGATTATTACACTTTTGTTTCGAATAATGATAAAAATCATCACAGTTGAGAGAGCGTCGAGTTAATGATCACACTATATATGCTTTGTTAGAGAGAGGTACACTATCCAAGATGAGTGTTATGATAACATTGCTTTATCATTACCGCTCCCTTATCCTGTTTATAATGGTATTCTCGAGGCTGTGTGCAGTCAAAATCTATGTATTTATGGATTTTAGATATTTTCTAACTATGGAAGACCTGACTATGTTATTGTAAAATATAATGTAAGATCTTGATGTGCCATCAATCGTAATCAATTCATCATACATACGATGCTTTGGTAATGTTTATACATTTTGAACACGAATTCAAATGTATTTCCGATCTGTGAATCACCCTTATTTACTCATTCGCCGTTAAAAGAAGAAGAAAACAAAATCCAACCAAAACTGGGAAGAGGGAGTTTCCTCCAAATAATAGACGAATTGTACATTGTCATTTTAGGAAGTATCTCTTGGATTTTTGATATAATTGCAAATGAGAGAACATGGAAATGCAGATACACGTGCTGTTAGGCACTATTTATTTTCCACTGATTATAGGCCTACTAAAGACTTGACACGGTACCGGAATAGTACTTTTTTTGTAAACAGTGGCTTTTTTAAAATTGAAAATGAGAGCAATTAAAAATCTGATGGGTTCGTTTAAAGCACACGTTTGTACTTGCGCAAACTGCGCATTATTTCGTTTTCACTACAGTTTAGAGTTGATTCGGCACCGGAAAAGATATTATGATATATATACATCTCCCTATAAACGGAAAAATTTGTTATTTAGTCGGTACTTTACTTGAGAAAATAGCATTGTCCTATTTGCTGAAATTGAGTCGGTTCACATCTACCGCCGATTACGTAAAGTGATAAAGTAATAAAGTCTAGATTTAGCCTTTGTGCGTGTGTGCGTGACTGCATACACTATAGCCTACTCGATGGGGGAGGGGTGACTAATGGGGGCCCTGAGAAATCCCTGATGTTTGAAATAACCGCATAATTTCATAAAGATAGGGTGAAATTTGGATGTCAATTGTAATCAGACTGTTATCGACAAAGCACTAAGTACAAGGACAAAATACAAACTTTGCTAGCTTGTTCATGTTGGTTGAAATAAGACCATGTTCCCCAAATTAGGCAGATATTCTGAGACCAAAATTGACGATCAGTTTATGGGGCACGTTTTGACCGACCCTAAATATATCTTTTGACCGATAAAAGACGTATGGAATGATGTTATAAAACAAGGCGAGATAGATCGACTGAACTATTTTAAGCATCAAAATTAAATATAATTCTCTTAATATCACTGATTTAATTCGAATAAATCTGTGTAATTGGAGTTACAATCAAATTTTATAATCTCCTTTATGCGTTGCATGGCGTGCTCTCGTAAAGGCCACAGCAGCGCTTTACAGCGCCACCTGAAACTGATGATGATGATGATGCGTTGTTTACTTCCGTTTGCTGGGGGAAGGGATGGGGGTTCGACTCATGTGCCAATCCCATACCTACGCCATTATTAATATAGGTTACTAAAAAAAGGTTGCATATTTCCCTTTAAAATCTATATAGGCCTATATAATTTACTTTTGCTTTAAACAATTACTGAGTTTGTGATATAACTAAGGCATCTCTGTTTTTATTGTAAACATTAACATATTCAATACCTTCTTCTTTTGACGAACGTCGCATAGACCATCAAGTTTATGATTCCTTGTCATAATATGTTGGTTCGTGCATACCTTAACATCGTCAGGACAGTTGATTTAATCCAAAAATGTGAGGAACATTACATGCATTATTTCATAAATCCTGTAAGGACAAACACTTATGATTCATAGTGCCAACTGAAGCATACCTTTGTTAAACTCCAAAGGCATGACGGCTTTTTTGACTGAGCGTCCAGACACACAACCCCAATCATACATCTTTCAGGAGAACATTATCCTTTTATATTTTGATGACAGTCGTTAACAAATTTGATACAGACGTTAAATGCTGTTATAATTTCTATACGTAAAAAGAAGGTTGAGTTCTGGGAAACGGTGAAAAATAATTTGTGAGCGTTATGATTGTATATGCAAGTGTGGAAGAACATCAGATAAAAAATGTTCCATGAAAAGCATGGCTCTTCCAATGCCTTAATATTCTCAATATAACATGTAACATCATACACATCGGGACGGATTCTTATGCCACATGTTCATGTAGTCCCATATACATCTGTCTGTGTACAGTGCTTGTAACTTTACCAAGACTGGGCTGAACTTCTCATCATGTTGATGATTCCAGAACCTTGCAGTACATACCAATACTTATATGCTAGATGATCAACCTTTTCTGATCGATCCCACAAAGTTTCTTTCACAATGCAATCGCATGACTAGAACTCAACGTTACTTTTCTTTTCTTTTTTTCTTTTTTTTAAATAATATTAAATGTTTGATGAAAACTTTATGCATCTTTAAAGCAATTATTGATGAGTAATATACAAGAAACAACAACATTATTGCAACAACAAATGATAATAATATAATACAAAATTGTACCATATGGACAAATAAGGATAGTATTTTCACATTTGTATCTCACCAAACGACTGCAGGTTGTGATAGTATTGGCAACACTCAAGGATTAGTAAGATGAAAATATGCTTCGTAAATACGTCTATTCTTGAAAGTTGTTATTAACCTCCAAATATCAGTATGGGCCTTTTCCTCTGACCGAAACGAATCGTAGTATGTCATTCCTTTCCACAATACTTTTGGAATAGTACTTCAGAGAGTAGACGGGTTTCTGAATGTCAGCATGTATATGCAGTTGACTGGATCCGCATATCCAAACCGCAGTAATCTCTTCTTTTCTTTTCAATTCATATTCTTAAGAAATGCTGGTATATAAGCTTTAAATTAATAACTTATCGTCATGGCAAAATATTATTAGTCAGACCATATGTCCGACCAATAACCAAGGCAAAATCGTAACACACCAACGACCAATATTGATAATACTCGTCAGATTAAAAATAGTTAGATTTGAAATTATAATAATAATTCACATTCTTTAAAACTAAAACTAAAATCAACTAGACTTGAATTCGTCACTTTGACGATTTAGGTGATACGTATGCTAATGTTTTACATAATGAAAAATGCATTTTCACGATTTCATATTTTCTTTTTAAATGCTCCTCCCATAATATGGTCTATCCATATGTCGAGTTTCAATTGTGAATCATATTGATAATTATGGATCTATGAAAGATAGCTTGAGACAATGTGACCATTGACCCTGTACAATAACTAGTTACACCTTTGACCCTAATCGACATAAAGAAGAAAGCACTTTCACAATTTCATATTATTTCATGAAATTCTCTACCCGTAATGTTCTACATATATAATGTGCTGCGCAAAATTGATTTTTGGCCATCACAAGAAGTGGGTTATTGATATAGACAAATGCTCATGTACCCTATAAAGCTCATTTTGTGTATTTTATTACCAGAGAAAAAAAGGAGTCAGTCAGTCACTTATTTATTTATTTATTTATTCACGAATATTTAGACAGAGTAGCCTGATCAGCAATCAAGACATTTAAAACATGTAAATATACAGATGAAATTTAAAAAGCAAATTAAAACATTAACATTTCATAAATTGTGACAAGATACAAAAATACTTAAAATAAGTTACAAGCTGGTCTTCCTCATGGCTCTGTCCGACAGTAAATTCTAGAAAGTAAATGGATTTCCTTGCATAATTTGAATACGAGGACACTGCTAACCTATAAGTTTCACAAATAGGACATACGTGACATATTCATCATTCCTGCTATATTGTACAAAAATTGCAATTTCAACATTCAATTGAACATTTCGACATGTTCTCATCATCTGACCGAAAAACTAAGAGCCCTGTTTTCATTGTATAGGCCATAGTCTCAGCTATAACATACCAACATTTTGGAGAAAATAGAGTACAAATAAGGTGGATAGTGCTCAAAGATTAATGTCATATAGATTCATGATGTGAACGAAATTCACCTTCCTTAGGCATACCACGCAAATCAAGAAAATTCTGAGATGTCACCTTAACTACAACATATCAAATTTGGAAGAAATTCAATCATTATTTACAGAGATACAATCATTTTCCATAAATATGCTGACGTCATAATATGCAAATTCCTCTTTTGAGTTACAAGGTCAATACGATGAATTCACGGTATACTTAATGGTCAAATGAGACATGAAATCATATCTCCGACTCATACTCTATCCAAATATTGGAGGATTCTGGTGCATCCAAAGGAGCTATAATGGATTTTGTAAAGGCATGTTTATGCCCATATATGCTATGTATTACAAGAGCTCTCGCGCACGGAAATTTATCTTGAACGGACGCTCATTCCCTTATTGATGGTCATAAAGAGATAAACATGGTATCAAATTGTTCGTAAAAAATGATGAATATCGTGTCAAAAAAACATAGGAGGAATTATTGTGCGTTCGGCCGTGACGAACGAAAACCCGCGAAAATGCGCATGTGCGTGATTTTTTTAGCAAATGCTCATATAGCCTTAAACGTATGCAAAAAAAATAAGACGATTTTGAGCAATTTAAAATTTTACGCGAGTGTTAACGCGTGGACATACGTGTACGCGCATGTTTGCTCGCATTTATTGACCTACAATTGACCGTGCAGATATTTACCTTGATCATGATTAATATGAATGAGAAATGACTTTCTGCTATGAAGATATGATCATGAGTTGATTTTCACGAGATGGCGCCTGGCTGACGTCACAATAATTTTGAGTCACTGAAAAGTCACGCAGTTCCAAGTTAGACTGGGATCTATCATTATGTCTTGTTTCATGATGATGGACCTATCCAGTCTTGAGATATCGTGCGAACAAATTCGAGGAAGAATAAAGAAAGAAAAATCTTGACGAAATCAATAAGTGATACGTATATTTCCAGGCGCGGATCTACGGGGGGGTTTAGGGGGTTTAACCCCCCCCCCCTTGGGCGGCCAAAAAAAAAAAAAAAAAAGAAAAGAAAAAAAAAAGAAAAAAGAACGTACGCTGGAGAGAAACCCTTTCAAGTGCAAATATTGTGAGAAGATATTCAACTCATCTGGTAACTTAACCAAACACAAGTCATGATAACTCTGGATATAACTGTGTATTAAACTGTTACTTGATTTAAAAAGACGTTATCATGCACTGCTTTTTATGGTCTCCATTGTGTTAATAGATGCCAGGAAATCATCACTTACGGGGTTCAAATAAACACCCCCCAAAAAATCGGCTCGCCGCTTCGCGGCTCGTGGACGATGCTCCGCATCGTCATTATTTTGGTCAAACCCCCCCCTTAGCAAAAAGCTAGATCCGCCCCTGATTTCGTACGTATCACCTAAAAACGGATGCCTAACATTGTGACATTAAACAGGGACATCATGAAGTGTTTGTTATATGTATTGTATTAATCGCTTCCCAACAAGGTATAGACTGAACTTCGAATGTTTAATAAACTTTGTAAATTCAAAGCGATTGGACAATCAATGACAATTCACATTTCCCAGCCATTGCAGTTGTAGATGTGAGATAACGTAGTAACGAAAACAATTAGAGAATAATGCATATATATGCAAAATTAAATGTTTTATTTTATTCTTGTTTGATACTATTTACAATTGTTTCAAATGACTACTAGTCTACGACAAATTGAATGTTCAAGATTACAAATAAATGGCATGTACCAAACGGTTTTAGTAGAAAATTCATAAGGGCTGAGTAATGAGCATAGAAATATAATCAAATCAAGATAAGTAGGCCCGACACCATGTGCTTAACATATATGTGCAAAAAAGAGTTGTGGTTTTTATTGAAGATGATTTCCATCAAGTTTTTGTGAGCTTGTTTTTATTTAACTGGTTCAAACAATCAATCGACTGCAGGATATAAACAATCCAAAATGAAGTATAGCCATGTTCTCTCGACATACGATGGCCATACCAGAGCTCAAGATTGGCTTTACACTGGATCGAGAAAAAAAACTGAACAGATACAAGTTGCACTAAAGTTAGCGACTGCAAACGTGAAATTAAAAAAAAGGGAATTATTTGGCCTACTGGGCACGTCAGAATGACGTAAAATCATCGTTGTTCAAATATTTTGGTAAAACATGTACAGAGGTAATGCAAAATGTTATCATCATTAGGTCATTTGATCATCTGTTTATTAATGTTTGTTTGATTCTCAGTGCAAATATTTAAAAACGTATTTTAATTTGTTGTCAAATGGAAACAATAACATTCAGAGATTCGAATAACGAGCCAGGTTCAATTTCGATTGATTCTCCAGCCTTGATAGCTAGAGGACGTCATGTGACTGATGGGGCAATAATGAGGAAAGGATATGAGGAGAAAATGGGATAATTAAATTATAATTCGTATTGTTTAGAGGAAGTAGATTATAGGATGATGATAATGTGATTAATACGATAATTGTATTATTATGTTTTAAACAGTGTAATGTTTATTGAGAGTCAATAAAAGTAATTGTTATCATCATCTTCATCATTACTATCTGACATTGTTCTCATCACAATCATCACCGTAATCATCATTATCATCATCATCATGTTTTTTTCTTTTTAATCACAATTAATTTAGGTTTAACAAATCTTCAAATCATCGATTAAACAAATGAGTTTAAAGTAACATGTGTATGGTTTCATGTGTGAATATTTAATTAGAAGTTAGCCAGTTATGTATAATAATCATGTGACTACCCATGATCTATTTGTTTGAATAGCTTATCTGAATCAGGTGTCATTCATCTCTCAGAAAGTAAATAGTAAACTTTACTTTAATAGTGCAACCGTCAAACAAACCCTAAGGGAGAGGAAGGACTTATTACGTGCCATTTGTGTTTCATACGTCACCAATAGTTCGAAGTTAGAAGAGATGGGACAAACCATTGACGTAATTCAAATTTCTTCCCCTTTGAATACCGGAAGGCGCTTTGAATCGTCCAAATAATAATGATGACAAAGAAACATGACATCCCAAATTATCAGTTTGAAAATTATAATAATTTTCATCACACTTTAGATGCGCTATTTCATCATATTTCTTAAAGTCATGCTGTAGTAGTCGGAAGGTTGAAGATGAGGAGGCAGAGGGGGGGGGGGAGATTCGATTACGTCATGATGACCCAATCAGTAATCCAGTCGTGTTGGTAACCCTCGACTACGGAGGGCGTGATTTGACACGGGGGATAAAAGCCGTCTCTGTCTGCTCTCTATCTTTCATTTACCCATCAGACAGCAGCTAGCTCGCCTACCAGCGGCAAAAACTTAACAGATCATGAAGCAAATTATCACCAGCCTAGTCTCTATCTCAGCCGCCCTGCTGTTGTTCGTGCTCATCAGCGAATACACACCCCGATGCAACGGGCAAGTGCACCACAGATTCAGCGGGTGGAGGCCCGGTGGAAAAAAACGCTCCGACGCCGCAGAAGTCAACTCGAACAAGATCACCATTGAAAGACCACAACTACCTATTTGCCAGACGACAGAAGAACGACAACTAGTAAGAACATACTTTACATTATTTTCTGTTTTTTCGTATCAAATGATGTTTCTAATCATCAAATACATCCGCGTTGCCCTCTCGTGAGAATGATTGATTTATCAAAAAACAGAATAAAATATATAGGGGACTAAAAAAATAACAAATTTATTACGTTCACTATTCAATCTTTTGACTACGACCAGCCTTAATTCGCTGTGATGCATTTTTTCATTGCCACATCCAAATATGGCGTAAAGTGTAAGGAATTGCTTTTTATGGGCATTTTAGTTTCACATTGACTGCATTTCCACTCTCACATATTGAATATGGTCGCAAAATAGAACACTTGTGATGAAGAAGAGAAAGTTCATCTTAGTTTTAAAAAGGATACGCTGTTTCCCCCCGACGATATAAACTATGTTTGAAATGTGTTATGTCAACGAGATGAATTTTAAGGCAATGCCGATTATCAAAAGGGGTTACTATATTTCCTTGTTTTCGTAATTTTAGGGTGCGCCAGTTAATTATTTTGTACCGGCTTGGTATTTCTCATTGTCTTCGGATAAGGCCTATACTGTTACATGGTTTTATATCATTTGAAGATATATTTTAGTATTTTGACCAATTGAACTTTAAAGTTCTTCTCCTTCATTATTTCACAAAGTACCCAAAATGAAACAAATTGAAAGCACTGTAGAGAAATCGGAAGGGCGCTAAACTACACAAATACCAAATATCACGCTAACTTGAATGTTGAGTAACAATAAATGAATGTATGAACGAACAAATTGGAGATTGAGACCTAAAGGAAAAAAGATTAAATACAAATCTTATTAAATTTATTTATCCAATTTGAGTCAACTGTAATTAAATGTCCTTAGTTCTCCTACTTATTAACTGGCCTTGTATGTTGTGAAACTGAGATAATGTTGTATTGCACTTATTGATTGTGCCAAGAATCAACATCATAGAATGTTCTCATGTATATGTTTGATTAATAATAAAGAAAAGTCTTAAATTCGAAAAAATTGAGTTATTTAATTTCCTTGTCGGTCAATTTGGAAGTGTGAAACAGTTTGTTTTATCATTTTGTTTCTGACGATTGGATACTATGGGTCCGCTATCCCTTCCCACTCCAATAATTTAGGGACGCTTCTTGAAGAAACATTGTATTTTACATCTAAATAAGCAATTTATGTGTTCTTTAATGGTAAAAGCATTTCACGATTATCATCAGAGGGCTAGAGAACACGATGAAATAATCACAATTTTGTTCTTCCATTTTTGTCAAACTTGCCCTGTCTATATAATGTATACTTTACTTTATGTTCCAACCCGAACTACTAGGGGCTTTCGAAGATTTCATAATATCTATTTCGGCATTCCCTATTCCTTACAGATCAATCAGTACAACGAAAGATGTAAACACACTTTCAGATTCATAGAAACTTGAATAAATACCTAGATACAAGAATTATTTTTAAACGAACCTCATGCCTCAGAAAGATATTCATCATGTAATTTGTACTAATCCCACGGATCTGGGTGACTCTATGACGGAGCCATGCTCTATCATAATCTGGACTATGAATACAGATAACTAAGGGAACAACAATAAGCTATTAATATTCAGATTGTATGGGATGCTAGTTTGGCATGAAGGTGTCAATTACATTTTTTTGTTCATGCAAACTCCTCAATATTTGGGCAAATTCATTAATATGACAAAATTAAGGTTAATTTATAGCAGAAGTGTTTCCATGTGTACGGCACCTAATTAATCTGTGGTATTTTGTGCATGTGCTGACTTTATTCAGAACTTGGTCTTTTCAGCTTTCGAAAGGATTAAGCTTGATAATTATCAGTACTTTTTATAAGCTTGATAATTATCAGTACTTTTGTATTGGTGCTATAGAAGGGGTGACAATGCTATAAAATACATGTACATTTAAATCATTTAGAAGAAAAATGTAGCTTCTTTATAGCGCAGTGCAATGAAGTCGTGAGCATTTCACATGAACTTCAATAATAAATATACTAAGAGAGAGAGAGACCATCTTCAGACTCTCTTCGAATATTTCCATAATACAAATATTGCAAGTTCAATAGTGCACCCCTCAAGTTTGGACAGTACATTTTATCCCAATCACAATCCATTTCGTACTGTACTTAACATAGTAACAGAATAATTATGATATTGAAATGAAGGGCGCAATCCTCGGGATCCTAAGGATTAAGGACACTATTTCACGGAAATAGTAGTGGGTTAAGCTGTTTATGTAAAGGATGGCCTTTCGAAATTACAGTAATCGACGGCAAAGACAAAAGAAATATATTCCACGGTAGATAAACATGTAATCAGAATACGAAACGCATGTAACTATTAAACAGGGTTCTTGCACTTTCGAGGGAAAATACAAATTTGAGGACGTATTTTGTTTTTGGCCTACCATGCAAGGATTCCCATTAACGTCGATCAATAGAAAATACCCCAAACGTTTTCGAGTCTTCGTTTCAATTTGACATGTCTAATAAGGCATAAGGTGTGGGAGCTTTGACAGTCTTACCTGAGAATTCTTTTAGACACCCCCTGACTTTCAAAGCAATGACTTCGGGACTGAATTTGCTGCAAATATTTAGCAATACCTAGATACAATTTTCATATTTCTCTTTTTTGTTGTTATCCGATAAACATTTTTAAAATATAACGATGGTGATGGAAGTACTGCTAATGGATGTTCTTAACTCAAAGATAATGCGGTATTTTGTGATCTTACTCGATAATTTTGTGTTGGAGTCCTTATCATAACCTTCGCTACAACAATATCCATTATATAAAGTGTTCGCGGTTAACCAAACGTTCTTATTTACAAGTCAATGTTTGATGTAGTTAAAAATACTTCAAAATGATGTGAAAAACGGGCGGTTCCGGAATCTCAAAAGGAGGCGAAATCATTTTCTCTCTGTATTTTTCCCGGCATGACATGAATTTCCCAAATCTGGCCTTATTTCAAAAAGTCGCTCATCCAAAAAAAACTAAAGGAATTGACATACATTTCCCTCTGCATTATAAAAATCGCAAAAAAATAGGTCGCGGCCAATTCGCCATTTGGATTATTCCATGATTAAAATATGCATTTGGTAGAAGCTGATGCTATATTTACCATGGAATATACACTATGTATATGTTTGAATTATTATCCTTAGTTTTTAAATCTTTGTTTCTGTGCTTTGAACAAATAATGGGTTATTGCATACATGTAGCCGTCATGTCTGTCAGACTTAACACTCCTTAGCGCTCCACAATTATTTTGTTACAATCATTTTTAAGATAAAAAAACGGAGTTGGTTCGTATTGACCATCGGGTTGAACACGCTTTTGCAATATAATTTACATTTGTCTTTGTTCTTATAACCTCCACTTCGCATTGTGCAATAGTGATACGTTACACGGTCATTTGTTTTTAAAGGAGAAGAGAGAGAAAGAGAAGAGGCGGAGGAAAAGAGAAGGAAAAAAAGAAAGAAAGAAAGAGAAATGAAGAGAAATGAATACCTTTGTAGATTTTAATCGATTTGTTGTACTTTGAACGTCATAGGTATGCTTTTAAACGATACACATCAACCGCTTGTACCACGAAAGAATTACTTAAGTTAAAAAAGCGGTTCACCGCTTGAGGCATTATCCTTTAATCTCCGACCGATCTAATACACCATTTTTTTTTTTAACGAACATCTAAGAGAACATTTTTGTTTAAGTTGTTCAGTCGTATCAGATGATAGCAGTATAAAGACCGGTCAGTCATTATTTCGAATTCTGACCCTTTTTTATTTTTTTTTATCTGCGACGTTTATATTTCATTTTAATATTATCTCAACTGTTAATTTTTCGAAACAAAGTTTTGGGTTGCTTGATATCTTCCGGTTCATATTAGGATTTTAAAAACAAAAACAAATTAAATCATATTTTTCTTCGTTGTTGCATTCTGATATAAACATAAAGACCGGTTCTTGAATGAGTTTTATTAGGTTACTCCTGTATCCAAACATTGAATTGGGAAGGGATCCACGGAATCACATCAGTGATCAAAGAGAACAAAGTTTAATCGTTTCTTGCACTATTTTCACATCTCTTTGCCGACTTTCGAAATTTCATTCGTGTGACGTCCCACTAGTCTCGTTCGCACATACATGTAAAGGGAGGTGGTATTTGATCTCCGGTCAGAAGAACCCGTCTAATAATTCAACGAAGAGCCGCTGATGAGACATTTTGAGGTTGACTAGGGATTGGGTTTCACCTCAACATGTTTGAGAGCGTGCTATGATTAGAATTCTGAGACCGATCCCGAACCATCTTCATCTGAACTCTTATTCCAATACTCCTGATAATGGTATAATTATAGACCCGGAAACCCCAAGAATGGTGATAAGTCATTCACTCTAAACATTTACGCCACATGTAAGTGAAACGACCCCAAAAGTCGCGGTTTCACGGGTAGAATGAAGCTAACAAGGAAATATTAAAGCGTGCAGTGGTCGAATTTGACCACGCTATCTAGTGACAACTATTTTTTTAGAGTGAAATGCATTGTTACCAGGTTTAATAAACAATTAATCCAGGAAACATTTTCTCTTCCAAATTCCTAACTTGATTGATATTTGTAATTTCGCAGGGCATGATAAAAACCCTGACATTTCCTGATCAAATTGTCCTTTCCTGCAGAAAATGCATAACATGAGCCTTTAATTCGAGTAATATAAAATCAGGAAAATGTCTTAAAGTTCTCAATCGTTTTCATATCAAACATCAGTGTGTATTTTATTTTTTATAATGTTTTTTGGGTGAAAATTGTACGTTTGAAGAGTGATTACAGTCTTATATCTAATATAGTTGTATAGTGTGATTGTACAAGTTTTCCGTTAAAGTGTTTGTGAATGCAAGCTTCCATCACACCGTGAGGGCTATCAAAAGAAAATTACCCCGGTTCTCTTTCCCCTGACAACTATGCACTTTGGGGAAAAAGGGTTCGTGGTGAATATGTATTGGAGGAATATTATTATTTTGGAAGAATTTTGCCAATTTTTCAGTGATATGACACTAATTTTAACTTATACATATGGCACTTTAGCCATACATTTGCCCGTGGTACATCTAATTTGGAGTTCGTATTTTAAGTTCTCCTTAAACATTAACCCGGGTGGTAAGGCTAATAGTTTTCCAATATGTAGTGTTAGTTTCTTGTCAAGGAATATTTGCCCCGAGGTCTGTTGTCAAAGGACAATTAATTGTACAAAGAGGCGTTTGCCTCTGATAGGGTAGTTTTATATTGGTAAGTGTCCGGGATGATTGTCTGAGGGTTTGGTTGTAAATAAAGTGGACATACGAAGGTTACATCAATTTTAAATCAAGTTCTTTCCATTTTTATATTTTTGAACCTTTTCCTTATTATCTAAGTATTACGTTCAGTCATTCGTATAGTTTTGTCTTCATACATTTTAGTAGCATGTACAGATCATCTTGATATGTAAATTCACATCGAACGTTCTCCTATTTCGCCTTCGTACTTCAGTTATGCATAAAATTCAGAATCCCGTCTTCGACACGTTTCAGATATAGTTTCTTAGTGTCAGGGCTCGATCCGATTTCAGTTTAAGCCTCTATCATATTTCTGCCGAATGGTGGACAAATTCTATTTAAAGAAATCTATAGGGATCGATTTTCTCCTCTTGATCCCATTTTCCCTTATAATTTAACTCCACCCCATCCATCCCCCTCTCTCGTTTCTTTTCTCCCCTTTTTTCGAGCGCTCTAATGGTGTAACCGTCAGCTTTGATGGTGACGTTAAAACAAATTTTAAAATGGCATAAGCCTTCTATAAATGTTAAACTGAACTCCTGCATAAACAAATCTAGTCCGCAACGCATATGAAGGAATCTTTGAGACGTAAACAAAGATACCCGTAGATGACAAGTGTTGGTCTATCGAGACTTTGATACTTTGAGTTGTCGACCTTGTTTTAATCAGCAAATGCTCTTCTGTGTCTGCAATTTTTAGCAAGCTTTAGATTCGGAGGCTAGTTTCTCAAAACCGCTATATATCTTAGTTTTCGGACATTCTATAGATCTGAAATGGGTTTACAACCTCCACGAAAGACGTATGACGTTATTTGAGAAATAGGCCACAGGCAGGTTTCCATGTTGCTAGTCAAAAAAAAATGAAAGGTTTAATAGATGGGGACGCTTATTTTGCTTACTGACTCCTCGTTCAATGATGTATGTGATATATTGATACAACTCTTTTGCACTCAGGCAAGAGCTCCCAGGTTTATTCCTTGGTCGGTGTTTATATCCTTGGACGAGGTGTTTTACCCGCATCGTCGCACTCCACCCAGGTGCGAATGGATACCTGGGAATGCTGGGTTAATAATATTGGTAGGGATCGCAGAAAGAAGAGTATTGTTTCATTTTAATTATACCTCAGTCACATTATAGGACCGACAGCAGACCAACAATGCACTGAACGAACAATTCACATAACCCACAATAGTCTAGAATTGGTTCATTTGGAGTCGGTGTGGGGTCAGTTTCGCAGTTTATCTCAAAATGATCTCGATTTCTGTAAGGTATTTTACGTCGGTATGTACAGTAAGAGCTGTTGAGTAAGAGCTGAACTTTTCACTTCTATGCACAATTACTGGATAAATGACAAAAAAGGGGTTAAAAAGTAAAAAAACGCTCGACCTTGAGACCCCATTATAATGATCGACTGGGAGTTAACAGATATATCACGCCTTAGATCAGCGGACCTCTGCTGCGAAATAAATGAACCATGAAGGTGTAATATGTAACCGTGCATTTTGCATAATTTATTTGTAACCTGCTTTCATTCAATGGCTTATTAATGAATTATTAACCTCCCTACTAGAGAGAAATATGGCCATCCAGTCAAATTATATGAATCTTGTATTTCCAGCAGCAAGCGGGGATATGTTGGTTCCAAAAGTTTGGCCGACTTCTTCAACATCTCAAAGATGAGGAGAACATTATCTTTAAAATGTTCATGGTCGTTTAAAAACAAACATATGATCTTAACATTAAATCTCATGCAAACTTCAATATTGAACTAATGAATGTATAAACGAACGAGTTCGAGATGTACATTTATAGGGAATAATTTAAAGAATAATGAAATTTGTAAAAAAAATTTGAATTACATCAAGAATAACTCACTACAATACGATTAGTCAGTTTTTGGTGGCAATGATCAACATTATTGAATTATATAATTGACCAAAAATAAAAAAACAAATCTCATAATAAGACATACTAAGTTACTACAAATAGAAACACACATAATAAGTGCATGATGATATAATCCCTAAAAGAATACCAGGCTCGGATATTGTCCATCCAGATTATAAGTCGGGATTATTCACCGATGAATTCCGCTCATACCTCGGATAAGAGGGTCACTCCTTCGGGCAGACGATCGATGCGATCTCCATTGGTAATGGCCGAGACACGATCCCCTTTCCCGCCAAAACTGACGTAACGCGGTACGCGGGAAAAGAAGGCGAGTGCAAAGTGATATGGGAATTAGGAAAAGAGGCCAGATAAAGAGAAAGTTCACCCAGGAGAGGAACGACGAGAGGGAAAAAAGGGAAAAGGCCCTTTTTTATTGTTTACACATGGGGTCTTCTAAAATCAATTGATACTACTTCACAAGCCGTATTTGAACCGACATGGTTATTGATAATATCAATTGAACAGAAATAGACACGTAGTGTCTTATAATGAAATCATAACTTGAATGTATTCAATATAATGGAAAGTTTATCGGTCAAAAGCAGATATGGGACATACATTTAGAATAAAAGTTTATTGAAAAAAAATGTAATTACATGAGTTATCTTACTCTTAAAAAAGAGGATGCCTGGTCATAACAAACTTCAATTTTAATAATTTCAAAACCGAAATAAAAACTTAAAAGGAAAGGAAAACCTGAAAGAGTGGTTTGGGTTACCTCCAAGTTGGGAGACATCATATTTGGCTTTACCCCAATGAGTGGATTCACAAAAATATACAATCCTCCTTAAAGGGACTATGTCCCATTTGCAGGTCAAAAAAATGAAAAAGTTAAATTCCAACTGCATTTGAAAGATAATACTAATTTATAACTTCCCTAAAAAAGGTGGGGCTTGAAAATGTCTTCAAGTGGGAAAATAATGAATATTAGTTGTCAAATCGACTTTAGGGCTATAGAGCCCAAAAGTAATAGTCTTGATTTTCAGACAATTGTACCGAATGGTCATACGTTTTATGCTGCGCAAAGATTCAATCAGTTTAATCTTGGCCATCACAAGAAGTGGGTTATTGATGTAGACAAATACTCATGTACCCTTTACAACTCTTTTCATGTATGTTATTACCAAAGAAGAAAAAAAAGCCAGTCAGTCACTCAATAGTGTCTGACAGTGAAGTCTAGCAAGTAAACGGTTTTCCTTGCATAATTTGAATATGAGGACACTGCTAACGTTTAAATTTCACAGATAGGACATACATGATATATTCATAATTCTTGCAAAGTTCTACAGCATTTGAGGTTGGCTGCAAAAGGGACATAGTACCTTTAAGTTAACCTTTGACATCTTTACCAGTCCCATCCCTCTTCACGGTCGATGGGCCAAGCACTGTAGTTCAATGACTTGCACATTTGAATGTAGAATAAGAAATCCATGGGCTAAAATTACATTTCTGCTAATCATGTATTGGTAATCAGCGATTACTACACGTACGTTTGTTTTATATCTGAATCTTCACTGGTATGAAACATAAATTTCATATAGTTTACCTTATTTGATTATTTTTTCCTTGGCAAACTTCACCCATCATTATGCGGTCAAATGAGGGCGAGCCACATGAGTTATATACAAAAGGTCCTATAATAAGAAACACGTTAGATACTAAATCACATAAATTATACAAAAAGCCCTTTTAAAAGAAACACGTTAGATACTAATCGCCACTTTGCACAAATTTATGTATTACTGGTTAACACCAGATGTTCTGACAATAAATATTTACCAGTCAAAAATCGATTGCGTCAATGCACTTCATCATATTCTTATCGGACGTATGGGCCTTGGTTGCCGGACCTATTTTTGTAAGTTTTTTAAAATGGCAGCCTTGCCCTCAACCAAGTGCATTCATTTCGTAATCCATCATGGAACGATCCCACATCCGTCAAATTAGCCACTCACAATAGACACCAACTATGTATAGTTGATTATTGATGCTATCCGGATGTTTGATAGCAGAAGACTGAGATGAGGGAAGAGGGGAGAACATAATAGGTGAAAGAGATGAAAAGATGACAGTTAGATCAATGAAACACAGTCATATCCGGTTGCGTAGCAAGCCAAGTGAAGGCGGCAGAGAGGGACCTTTGACATCAGCCCTAATGAACTACCCATAGGCTGTATATTGATCAAGAAGATGTTCACACCAGTATACTGTCTCTTGTGGTGTGATTGATTTTGATTTTTGAAGCTTTATCAAATTTCAATATAGTATATTTATACATTTATTTTACACATTTTCTTTCCGAAATGCATTATTAAAGTTATAGAAAAACAATACTGTGTCTTTCTTAAAAGTTACGTTGATATGTTCATTCATTATCCTATCTCTCTTGCCCCAGGCCTCCTTCTTCAACACTCACTCACCAACCCCACCCTCTCCCTCCCTCCCTCCCTCTCTCTCACTCTCTCTCTCTTTCTTTCTCTATCTCTCTTTCTATTTCTCTCCATTCACGAAGCACGATTTCTCCTTGCACTTTTTAGCCTCGATATTTATCCCGCTTGAAAAGAGGACGTTTCCGCCGTCATTTTAAAGGTGGTATATCTGATTCACCCCAGGGAGGAAGTTTCTTTTTTTAACCCGCAACTCATCAATTATGTTCACCAAACATGTACCTATGTCCACTCATCATTTAAATTAATAATATATGGTATCAAGGCAATTTATCGGTCATAATGAGCAAACTTTATGAAAGAGATTAGTGATGTTAAATAAAGCGGCCGCTCATTTAAATGTTATTCATCAAACTGGCATTTCGTCATACAATCAACAGGAAACGCGATTAGTACAATCACCTGTTTCGACCTTGAAACCGCATTCCCAAATCGGCAGCTTGCGGACACTTGTTGCCATAGCAACAACATCCAGTGCTGAAGCAAACACCCTGATGAAACTTATAATGTTAAAATCTGTGTTCCTTTTTTTCTTTGCATGTAGTCATGTAGACCCACAGGTTTACCAATGAGAGAGAGAGGGGGGGGGGTATTATTTCTATTCTATTTCAATGAAGATAAAGTATAAATCGATTTCCAACGTGGTCGAGTCTGAATATCTAATTCATTTACCGATGTAAAGTTAGAATCCTAGCACACTTTATTTGATATTGCTTTCTAAAGCTGACATTTACATCGTAGTGTTAACAGAAAGAAAATAATGAGTTTCTAAAATCGTATTATCCCTGCCTTTGTCATCATTACCGTTTTTATACTATCATTACAAAATATATGTTTAAATACAAAAAAACAAAAATAGAAATCACCCAATGGTATGGATTCGAAAACGTTAGTAATAGCTAACATATTCAATCGGAAGGTTGGTATTTTATTGGATTTAATACCAGAATCAAATAATTCAGACGTACTTATAAATGATTCAATCTTAGATACGCCATATTGTCCTTGAATTCTGTAATTACAATACTTTGGTTGCACGAAAAAATATGATCATATCACATTGCACTAATCAATATGCATAAAAGATAACATCAACGTACTCTATATTTGTCATTGCAATAACATAGATGATATTTCATAATACTAATTGGTTTTCAGTCAACCACGTTTTCAAGCAACATTGGTATTATATTATTCAGAGCTCAATATTGTTGAGTGTGTGGATTACCCTAACCTCGATGATTATAATGATAATGAAAACAATAATAATAATTTTATGAAATTCTATTTTTATCTAGGATATATGCCAAATACGCCTATAATATGCGTTTCTAAAAGAGCTTTGGAAACTGTCGCCCATTATAGCCCAGACGAGACGCCGCGGCATCCGATCCGATCATTTTGTTGATGACAAACACCATTGTTCAAGATGACCTGTCCACTCGTCCTCACACCAAATTGAACATATTTATTCTCACATGTGAAATAATTGCATTGAGATTTTAAACGATGATTAGGTATAATGAATTTACCAACTTTCATCATATATTGACTTGTTTAATAATTCTCATGTTGGATTAATGGAAGATTGAAAAAAAAAATAAATTGGATGAACTGACGGTAGATTTTTTTTTCTCGTATGCGGTGTACAACACTATTTAGCTATTCGGCTATTCGATTATACACATTTTTCAAGATGATAGTGTCTACGTGGTAATATGGACTATAATGGATTTCATAACCGGGAGTTCAGATATTTCACACATCATTATCGATTGATATGTAGATATAGAGGAAACCTAAACTTTAAATACAAGTATGGGTTTATATCAATCACAGTTCGGAGGAAGATTCTTACTTAGGGGAGGAGATGGGGTGAGGTACATGAACACCGGCTCTGCTCACTGGGAAACATTATTGTATTGATTCGAGATCGACTGATAAACATCAGTATCATGAATTATTCCCGAATAGTCTAGGGGTTAGTCCCCTTTAATCCCCGTCAATAATGCCTTGAATCTTAAATACATGACACATGTACCTCTATCACACCCGAAAAGGGACTCTACACCGTTTCCTAAGAGCTAGGCCGATTCCGGGCCAGTCTGTGTATATAAAGTAATTTCTGCCGGTCTGCTGCTGGTCTGGTGCCCGCCTCACGAGTGTGACAGAGGTATTAAAGACCGTCAATACTACCCGGCCAGAAGAGATCAGACCACACAGCGAGGGCACTGACAGGTGGCTATCTCATTAACTCAGCTCTCAACTAACATAAGAAAAAGAGGATTATAGGGGACCAACATGCACCGATTGGAGAAGTTTTCTATATAAAGGGAGCAAGTAGCTACAAGTAGGTCAGTGGAGCTTTAATGTTGTGGACCTTCATTCCGCACTTGATGTTCCTTATTGGCTCCTACTCTGCCCTCAATCATGATGCCAACCCTAGCTGACCCGAGGAGAAGAAAAAAACACGAGTAGTGAAAATATATTTAAAAGGTGAAGGACTGTATTCTTTTAAACCTTTTATTACATTCCAAAGCGGATTAAGGAATAATTTGTAGTGGAGTCGCAGATTATATCCTTTTAGGTAGGATAGAAAGGGGGATTTGTTGGAGAGGATTATCAAGCAAACTTTACCGTATCGCCAAAAGCTGCGTTTACCCGCTAGTCTTCGAGGATTGACAGGGTCAAATAAGCAGCAAGCACCAATACGTCTTAAAAACATTTTCTTTAAAATACAAGGCCTCCAGACTTTCTATTTTTTGTAATTGAAGGCTAAACAAATGAACTAGCAATGTGACATTTCGTGGAATGAAATGGCCATAACATTTCCAACATTAAATCATATCACTCTAGAATGACTTTTCCATTGTTTTCCAATGGTTGATGCGTTCCTGTTGGCAGTGCTTAGACAATAGTGACAAAGCGTTACTTTTGGCGTTAACGGAAAATCAATATCGATCCTATAAGTGCACTAAAACTGGTCATACCTACTCGGAAAAGATTCATTTACCTTGCCTTCGTTCATGTGACAAGTGTGTATATGTTTGTGTGTGCGCGAAGGTGTGCGTGTGCGTGCATGTGCGCGCGTGTGGGTCTGCGTGTTTGTATGATATTTTCGTTCCTATATATTCCCCCCTCTCTCTCTCACTCTTTCTTTCTCTCTTTCTTTCTTTGCCACACCTTTGCCACACTCACTTTCCGTTACTCCTCCTTTATTTCAACACATTTGGGGAGGGGGTGGAGACAACTACTCTCCTACCAACCACACTTTTAGGTGGGATTTTTTTTTTTTTTTTTTTTTTTTTGGTGCCACAATCAAGTTAGTTCGTATGATCGAACGATCTTTCCTTTTTTTGTTTTCCAATAATTGACTACTTTAACTCAATGTTGAGGCATTATAAACAAGCAAAGCTTTTTAACATGCCCTACTATTAGAACAAAAATCTTTTATCGTGAAGATCATACCATGTCCATAATATATTGATAAATTACTAATGTTCAATTTTTATTTACTGATATCTAAGTAAAACACCATTGTTACCAGAAATGTATTTTTGTTACGTTCTTTATGAAGTAATAGATAAATAGACTTGAACTTGAAATTCTATAGATCATATTGTTTTATGATTAGCGTTAAGCCCTAAGATCAAATTGTATGGCTCCATGTAGGTTTCTCGTTCATAGTGGAAATCACGAAAAAACTATATATCTCTCTCTCTACTTCACGTGCACTGTACGTCAATATTGTATCGCTGAACCATGTTGGGGTTTACTCAATAACATTTACGCCTCACACGTATGCCTATGTGTACCGATCTAATACGACGTGAACCAACATCGTTGACATTTCACCGTTTACCTTCCGACACGTGGATAATGTTAAACGTCGGGATTAGCGGCTAAAGGTTAAACGTTTATTGCATCCGAAGAAGTAAAAGAAAGAAGGATGCAGCTAAGGCTATCCTTTGTGTGTGAGGGACGAAAAAAACGTTAAGGATGAAAATTAGAAGCTTTAATTTGAAGTAGGTTATCCACAAATCGGGATCTCCCCGCTCTGTTGAGGCTGTCTAGTACGGTACAGCCTCAACGTAAGTGCGGATAGATTGTGTACATAGTATATTCTTCTTCTTCTTCTTCTCCAAGATAATCTTCAACACTGAAGTTTCTTGCAGATGCCGTATACTCGGCCTTATTCGGGTGTGCAGGTGGACCATTACACCGGGGTTTCCCCCTACTCTTACACGAACTCATTCGCGCGCATGCATCATTATTTTGTTCTTATATATATTACGTTGTGTTACTGTTGTAATCGAGGGCGTATCCATAAATTGTTTGGGGGAGGGATCTTCCCAAAATTTGAAGTGGAGCATGACCCGTAGCAATCCCGCGTGAACTTAGACAAACTGCAAGTTAGATGGATTTGTTTAATACCGTGTTTTCAAAGGGCTAGGGTGGGGGCGTATGCCGGCTCCAAATTATATTAGTTTGAGAGCATTCAACTGTAAGTTCATGCTCAGCGCTTGCTTGAAATTTTACAGGCACAGATTGAGTTAGTTGGTGATGAAATTCGGGATTTTTTTATTATTTTAAAGACATACCGTGGGCTTGTTGAACTTTCGGTGATATTTAAAGTGCACTATAAATGGGATTATTTATTGTTATGGCAATAATACCAACAATGTATTTAATGATATGTAAAGATCAATTGCATTGGAAGCATCCATGATGCTCTATCATGGCAAACATCCTGTTTTACTTCATTATGTGCCAGATCGGAATAAAAATGCTTTAACAATGTGAGGCTTATTCCACCGTCTTGAACAAGAGGTTACCTGAATTCCATAAAGTTCTTCAAAATACTATCTCCCTCTTCATGCTCATCGCACGTTTCCCTTCACCGATTTAACATTAGAATCTCCAAGAAGCAACCAACCGCAGACTAAACACGGCAGAGAGGTGAGGGTATCTTTGTTATCGAGTGTTGAATATTGATGATGATTCCCAGATCGCAGAGAGAGATAGTTATCAGTTTTGATCTGAATTCTTTCTTATAAAATTTGTACTTACCGGCCGGCGGAGCGTGAGAATGGAGCGGATGCTCGGATGAAACAAAGAGAATGGGGGAGGAAGGACGGGAAGGAGACGGGAAGAGTAAGATGGATAGATACTAGGAGATAAAGGTAGACCGTGATAGATCGTGATATCCCTATAAAAAAGAGACAGTCAGTCAGGCATTGGAGTTATCAAGAAAGACAAGGCTAAAGATAAATAGAGAAGGAGAGGGAGGGAGAAGTTTTTGGGAAAGAACGAAGTTTTGGAAGAGAGAAAAGAAACCATAGGATTATTGTTAAGAAAGATGAAATTAAAACATAAAAATGAAACTATGAGGGAAAAGGATGGAAGAGATGAGAAAGTTATAAAGAAAGAGAGACCGAAGAAGAGACTGCTGAACATTACTGAAGGGAGCGAGAGAGCGAGAGAGAAAGAGAGAGGGGAAGGGAGAGAGAGAGGGGGAGAGACCAGAGGACAGAGTGGGACATAAAGAGGAGGAGGGTGTAAAAAGGGAGAAAACGAAGACATGGGGTGTTTTCTAACTGTACTATAGGCCGATACTAAAACAGACACAAATGTGCATAAACCACTGTTTCGACCGACTTAGGACTTCCCATTTCGCTTATGAAAAAATATAGAAGAAAGGAAATTGAGTGTTTCCTAATGAGAGCACGTTGATAGTAGAATTAATTTCACAACGGATTCGTTATTGCCATGTCATTAGATAAGGAACGGGAGTAATGCCAAAGGGTGACATTTATTAAAGTTACCAAAGACATGAGGAAGCTTGAAGGAAGAAAAATACCCCTGCAAACATGCGTGTACTTAGAAGCAGAAGAGTTTATCGAGTACTTGAAAAGTGCAATGTATTAGCGAATCGGGTGAACGGACAATGACTGTGAAGCACAATCCTTAAAATTATTTGGTTAATTAACTAAACAAATCAAGATATATATATTCAAACAATGGATGAAGTCGCCCTCTTATCCAAGGAGGGGGCTAATTGGGGCGGCGGTCCACCGTGAGGTCACATTACTAGATTTTTCCGAAAATCCATTTCATTAAGCGTTTGTTGTAATAGTCATTTTCTTAATATAATCAAATGTAATGCACACATCCTCGTTAAGTGCCTCGTTACAAATTTTTCATTCACCCGTACGAACAATTGTATTTCAATAGTCAGAATGCGAATTGCACACGTTACGACATTACGTGTTGTTAGATAGGACAAGCCATAACGTTTGTCCTACCTAGCAACAGTAGTAGTACTATTAGTGCGATTGACTATGGCTTGAAGCTGACTCGGCTTTTATGCTGACCTGAAGAGTTAAATGCACTAACATTCTGGTTGTCAGTATTCAATGTTTAAAAAATAAATCAGAAAGATGATGTTTGTTTAGATTTCCGAATGTAATATAATTTACATTTCGTTGTAGCTGTATACGACTGTTGCTATTTTGGTTTTCATCAAATCATATAAAAGACTATTTAAAACTGCGGGGAGGGAGGGGGCTGTCGGAGGGAAGAGGCTTAACATTTAACGTACATTCAATGTTATGAATGCATGTATATAATCAGTATGCATTTCCCAGTAGAACAAATCCCGAATGGATGTTATCACTAAAGGAAATCTCAGCAAAATTCTCTCTAAGATTTTTGTTTGCTCCATATATTCTATCTGATAAGTAGATTCAACTATAATTACCATACAATGTATTTATCAACCTGCTAGTTTAAAAGGAGGTATTATCTTGAGAACGCTGTTTATTGAAAAATATATGCTTTCATATGTAAAATACAATACAAATCCATTATGAAATATGTTGATTATAACTCATAGGACCTATATGGTTTTTAGATCAGACTACTTAAGACTCAAGTGTTTATGGGAAAACATTTTTGTCCATCGCTCTCCCCCACTCATGCCAACATGTTACAATATCTCAAGTTTGGCTGTTCGATCCCATGGCCTATATTTTCCCTGTTCCTCCTCGCAACGCAGATCTTTTCATTGCAATCTTAATTACAACAATTTTCCTCTTTTTGTTTTCGTTTTCAATCTTTGCCCCTACATCTACAGCTTGAAGGGGATTCCGATATTCTGGGCGATTTGAGGAGAGCGGCGAATAGGATGAGACTTCTACAACTCTTCAACCTGTCAAAGACTCGCCTGAATGTAAGCACTCTTAAACTCAAGTTTCCTTCGTTCCGATTCATTTACGGTAATTCGACACGCCGTCGGAGCTAGAGACGGGGAACATCTCTTCGGATAAAAAATAAACCCGGCACCGAAAATAAAAAATGGGAAGTTCGAAAAGCAGGGCAATTTTGTTACCGTTTCGTTATGAAGTGTGGGGGCATTTTTACCGTGATAAGGGGCAGGTCTGGGCGAACAAACAGTTCTTTATTTTAGTCTACGGAAGGAATTAAAATGGGGCATTGGTTAGTACATGAGGCTCCAATTCGTCAGTTCATCCTTGCTCATGCATTTCCGTTTTTAATGAAAAAAAAAATACAATTCCATGTTCCAGGCTCCGTGTATTCTTCAGTTGAATGGGGATTCGTATTAAATTTCTGACTTGTTTATCTTTTCTCAAGTATTCAAACTCCCACATTCCGACGTAAGACAGACAATCTTATGATTATAAATAAGTTTGAATGAATACATGAAGTGGAAGATATGCTCTTTATTTTGTGTCCATTTATGGTGCTGGAATAAGGTCAAATAATTTATGTTACAACCATATGGCAAGCAGGCAGTAATATATTTATAATTTCGAAGAATCTTTTTGGTGACGATTGCACGTAGTTTTTACAAGGTTGCTTTTTAAATGTTAGCTCATTACATGATTGCCAAGTGGTGCGAGAGGATGAAAAGCATTTTTAATTTATAACAACAATAATAATTAATTTCCGAGCACAATCATGCTGACATAATATTTTAAGAATTATTCGTAACTTGGTACGGATACAATTTCATTTTGTTTTAATTAAAAAAAGTACTTTTTCATTTTAAAATAATTGCTGATGATTTTGCGCAAATCTTTTGCAGATTTGTCTTGTTTCATTCCTAACGAAAATGATGTACTAGTCTGCACCTGCGTCAAAATGTTAGATAATGCCTTTGATATGGTTTCAACGCTAGGCATTATTTTTCTCTCCTTAGAATGAATGTTGACCCAAAATGACGGAAACGTTCTTTTAATAATTTCTTTTTTTAAACACTGTTGTAGATAGGCAATGCAGTTGACACAATAAACCAAATACCATTTGTCATACATTACTCATCAATGTCTGTAATAACATTTCCGATTATTACAACAAAAAAACAAAAAAAACGAATAGGGAAAAAAACAGACATAGTTACAGGCAGACTGTAATATAACAAATCGTTTTAAATGCCGCTGTTATCATATGAAAATCAAAAATAATTGTACTCGTGTATGAGAATATTATAGATGACGTATACATAATAAATAATTTCTTTTCTCTTTCATATCATCAGGGTTCCCCTTGGCCTTGTATTGAAAATGCGCTTTGAAAACTCCTATGATTTATCATTATTACAGTACAATTTTGTTAAGCTCAATGTAAATATTAATATCGTTAGCTGTGAATGATATCAATTATGTAAGTATGCTTCGGAAAGCAATCACTATATCGGCAATGCTTTCATTGTGATGCATACAATGACATCGTGCAACTCATTATTTCTTAATAATTGCTGCTTCCAGTTTTTTCAGTGGCGGTGGATAACAAACAATCAAAAGCCCTGAATAAATTTAATGATAAAACTTTGATGACATAAACAATATTTTTATTTATTGCTAGTAAGAGACCGTGGGTCAAAGACCTAGGCCCCGTTTCATGAAGAAAACAATTCAATAACAAATGCCACATTTTTACACCAATTATGCTCTCAGCCAATCGAATGTAAGGATTTCAGTATCTTATAACAGTTATTGCAACTAGTTATTGATAACAAGTACAGAGCCTTTTTTAAAAATGCTCATTAACTCTTGATTTGACGTGGATATTAAGTTTTGAGCCTGTTGACACAGAAATAATGATATTATTCTTCCTGAATCAAACGAAGCTTTTAGAATTCAATTCAATTTATTATACGTATACTAAATTCATCTAAGTCTGAATGATTTTTAGCTCTGTAGAATAGGTCGAATAACTGCTCATTTTAAACAATTTGTATTAGAAGCTATAATACCCAATTTAATCATAAAGCAGTTCAAGACCGACTTAAAGACACGAATGCCATTTTATGACAACCTCGTCGGCTAGAAAATTTGATGTTTTTTTTGTGTGTTTTTCGTAGACTGTTGGAATTGGGGCCTGTGTTGAATACTTTATAAGCTTTGATATGTTACATTCCCAAGAAACATAATCGTGCCAAATCAATGTTTTATATAAATTATTTTGAAAATTACACAACATGGCAAGGGTATTGGTAAGAGTATGACAAATGTAGCTATTAACTATGGAATAGATCTTTGATAACAAAGTGAATAAACAGTAATCTGTCTGTAAAACAGCAATGTAGAAATATAAAAAATGAAGAAGAAAAACGTAGAATGTCAATAATTATAGCTTCCATTAGAACACTGAACTGGTAATTTGGTAATGCATAATTTTGCCTCAGAGTCTAAATTTAGGATTGGCAAATCTGAATTTTGAGGCGTTGTCGTCTAATTGATTATTCATGGTTCATCAGCGGGCCGGCTGTAAGAAATTTGATCATAAAGGGGGAATATTGAAACACGACCAAAATAACGCCAGAACATATCGCCTTACAGCAATCGCCTGCTGGCTGTTAATTTGTGTCATTTGATGGATAATAATGAGGCATTAAAAGCTCATTTTTTATAAGAGATTTGGAGACCAGATTCACAATGTAGCGTGAAATTCTTTAAACATACGCGATAGGTAAAGTACTCGTGTGAAAAAAAAAAAGTAACTGTAAAATAAAAATTATTCCAAAATTACTACGCGTTATTCGTCATATTAATATTATGGACTAGTCTTTAAAATGTTCTGATAATACGTAATTCTTCGTTCTTGACTACTATGGGATATTCTTTATATCTTAATCGCAATGTATATTTGAATGTGAAACATTTGAAAGTATTTACTACCGGCAAAGAACAAAATCATAAGACAAACATGTATTTCACAATTCGGGTTTAATCATTTAATTTTAAACTTATGTATTTTCTAAGTTCACTATTCTGGGAAGACTACGGAGACTTTGTGTTTTTCAATGACAAGTGTATTTGAATTTGAATTTGATTAATTTGGGAATATTCGTTATATACACCTTCAAATGACCTTTTCCCAAAATTTGTTGCATGTGAATTAAATTCAAAGCAGTTGCTATACCGTACAATCGAGCCTAGCTTGAATGTACCTACACGTACCGCATAATAGACAAATTTGAAACATGTCACCGGCTTCATATCGAAACATGTTTGTCACAACGACCACTTCCCGTAGTGAGTTTGATTGCATCGCCAAAAATGAGACAGGGAGTGGGAGAGAGACAAACATACAGACAGAGAGAAAGTTGTTTGTCCGGCCAGACAGGTTGGTTATCCGGACATGCGATTTCAAACAGTAATTTGAAAAAGTTTGCAAGCAATATTTCATAAATCTTTTAAGATTTATGTTGGAAAATATCATGAAGGACAAATGTTCATGATGATTTGTGATTTGTGTTTCCATGAATATTTGTGGTTAAATCCAAGGCAAAGATGAAGGCTTTGCTTTTGTTTAGTGTCCGGACACTCCTCCCTCCCCACCCCCCCCCCCCCCCCCCCCCCATCATACTACAAAATAAACACATCCCCAGTTGCTTCCAGTCAGTTTCTCTCACGAGGTAACCGCATGACCGGTACGCATCATTATCTTTAAGGGCACTCTATAAGGGGGCACTCTATAAGGGGGCAAAGTGTAAAATGCCAAGGACCTTCCCTCCCCGAGGCCCTGCCCTCTATCGCATCAGTGGACCCGTTTATGGGAACTTTGAATCTACAGAGGGACATCACATTTGAATGGAACGAAAGCAGTGCAATGACACGAAATTATTAAGATACAAGACAGTTTGAATACAACGGAATAGTATATGTACTTTTTCATGGGTTTAATCTACCCTTCCTGACCTGTAAGACAAGTGTGTTGTACATGATTATGTGGAAGTAAAATCATTTTTGTATTTTTTATTGGCAAACTGTTGGTCAAATTAACTTTCTAAACCTTCATAATTACAACAATTCTTAAATATTCTGAATAATCCACCAATTTGTCTTTATGTCCATATGTTTGGGAACTCCTGTTTCTAAAGGAGGCATTTGGATGACTGTAACGCTATAGATATAAAAGCTTGATAATCGAAAACAATGCGCCAGAATACATATTTATAACAACGTTTGCTTGAAATCCGCCTCGTGGAAACCTGAGTATATAGAATCAAACTTAAACAATTAAAAAATAATTGTCATATAATCAGAGATATGAGAGCTTTTACTTAGCATTCATCAATATACCATCGTGACACCCGGGGGAGTGCCGCATCCTATCACATAGCAACACCTAACTCAATGATCCACAACGGAATGCTTGTACTTAATTTCAAAAAGTCAACTGCCTCACACCTTCTAAAAGCGTTCCTCGGCTAGAAACAAATGTGAAATTGATATTCCTTTGCAAAGACTAACGTTCGAGATAGTATATGATTCATGGATGGGCATGTAACATGATAATTAATTCAGAATGGTTGGATTTTCTTTATGTTGTTTTCGGCTTTAATAATGTAATACTATTACACGTTTACCCCCTAGTCAATCGTAAAAAGGGTCATGTTCTTTGAACTGTGTTGCGTTTGAATGAGAAAGCGACATCTTCGTGTAAATGACTATTTATTCATGAAGGGTCTATATGCTCGGTTTTCATCATGTGTTACAAACCGAAAATAAGAAATTCTAATTTGAACTTCTTGTTCTTTTTCTCTCCATTCTCTGTCTACAACATTCTGTTCCTGTTTCCAACACTTCGTTGTCACTTTCTTCTCCCACCTCAACTTTTCCATGTATCACCCTATTTATCAAACCTCTCTCACACTCTCTCTAACTCTCACCTTCTTTCTCTCTCGCTCTCTCTCTCTCTCTCTCTCTTTCCCACTCTTTTTGCCTGTATGTCTGTCTGTATGTCTCTCTGTGTCCCTCTCTCTCTCTCTCTTTCTTTCTCTCTCTCTCTCTGTCTCTCTACAGGACCTGAATGATGCTACATCGAATGAAGTTGATGAGAGACCTATCTATGGAGACTATCTTGGAACAGGATTATAGGAGACACCGTTTCTTTCACATTTGCATAAACAGCCCTTTTTTCAATATCTAAGTTTAACATATCAACTCATGCATTTTATAGTATACAGGTTCAATGTTACGGATAAATATGTTTCAGCAAATAGCTTCTTTTTTCTTCAAAACTTTCATCATAGGACTTCTTGATACCCTTGCATAAAAAGTGGAATAAACCTGCTGCTTTTTTACATTAATCATAAAAACAAGGGAATGTTTTCTTCTGATTCAAGAATGTATGTAGTCACATGGTGAACAATTTAGAATTGAATTCAATTTATTATACGTATACTTAATTCATTTAAGTCTGAATGATTTTTAGACAGAGCTCATAGAATAGGTTGAATAACTTCTCATTTTAAACAATTCGTATTAGAAGGTATAATACAAATTATTACTTTATTCATCGATTGTGATCCTAATTAAAATGTCCTACACTGTCTCTAAATGTTTCTAATCCAGTCATGCTCCATGAATACATCATTTTGTGTGCTTTTAATGTTCCACACGAAGACACCCATGTGATGACAAATAATCAAGTTCTGATTAACATTTATCGGCCGTGTATTATTTAATAATATTCAGAGCAACGTTAATTTAATGTGTGAACATATAAGTGAAATCGGTACTGGTGTATATATATTTGTACAGGTGTAGTTACATCAGCACCTCAGTGTGTGGATGGAAGTAGTTTCGTGATTCAAAATGAATCAAGAAATAAAGTGAGGAGTGTTCACACGCATCAAAATCGATGAAGGCACAATATAATTAAATTAAATTAGATTTAATACGTATAAACTGTAGTCGCTCCGCATGTTTAGATATTTAGAAACAAACGAGGTGAGAGAGGGATAGAGAGTGTGAGAGAGTGTATGAGATAGAGAGAGAGAGAGAGAGAGAGAGAGAGAGAGAGAGAAAAAGAGAGGTTTGCTCGTTCTGCGGCAATTATCCAAAGATTAAGCGCAGTCGCCGTCCTATGTGACAAAATTATATATTACTTATTGGAAATAATCAACACAGATGCATTGCATGGCCTATATAGTAATCACTTGGAATGGCTTAATCGATAAACAATGTTTGAAATAAGAAGTGTCGTTATTCATTTACCTATTTATTTATTCACGTATTCATACAAATATAATAATTATTTTAATTTCGATGCAATAGAGTAAAGTTGTAATTGCAATTTAAAGGATTTCAACCAAAACATGTGCTTCATGATTAGATATTTTTTTCTTCCTTACACTCAATAAATTTGTTTTCTTTCTTTGTTTCTCTAATGACTCATTCATCCCCCTGCCAAGAAAAATGCCTGATAAGATCCCACCCCCTCTTTCCTCTAAATTCATTCCAGTGATTTTAGTAAGGAAGATATGAACGTAGTTTATGAACTGTGAGCAGTGAGGTGAGGTGGTGTTCGTCTCTCATTTTTTCACGATGCAATAACACTAAATTATCCTAGCGTCATTACCCTATAAGAAGTGCTGTGATATAATTGCTATGTTGTGGATTTGACGGTTTAGGTTTACTCCACCCACCCCCTCCCCTACCCTGTTTTTAATATTAAAGTAAACTTTCCCTCCCCCTCTCAATATATATATATATATCTCCTATATTTATATCCTAGACATGTTACTTAACTTTCAAGTCTGTATAAGTTCTGGAAAGTCGAATAATTAACATTCAAGTGGCGCCGGGACCTTGAGCCCCTACATCCCCCACCCCTCCCCATGAATGCATCAAGGTGTTTGCCAAGTCCCCTTTAATATTTCCAAAACCTCGTCATCTCTCGCCGAATTTATATACAATATTATACGCATTTTCTATACTCGTCGCCCACACCTCCACGACGTATACCTCACTTCAAAAGTGTTACCTGATGTACCTCGTTTGTGCATCTCTCTCCGTGAAGAATCCCCATAGAAATGATATTCCTCTTCAAAAATGTCAAGTGTACTACTTGACTTTCGTGTAGTTATAGTCTAGAGACCACTTATACTCGCGGTGTTTTGATACAACACAATCGCAACTATTCTCGAAAAATCAACTCAAAGGTAATTTCAACACCCTATTATACATCCATAGAAATCATGTTGGGATCACGTACTACGTCATCGTCAAGTTCGCACATTTCAAAAGGTGACGCACAGGACTATTGGAATGACCTTATAAAGTAGATTTCTCAGAAGTAATTGCGATCGTGTTATCCTTGAAATCATTACATTTTGCTATATAAAAATGAGTTGTATCGCCATTATCCCACTATCTATCGCTTGGGTGAAAAAGGAGACGCACACTGATGACAATCAAGTTTCACAACATAGTCCTATACTTATGCTTCGACGGCAATTGCTCTATAGCGTCTATTTTGTACACTAATCATTTAAATGTTAAACCAGGATCAATAGTATACCTAACCCCAAACCTCAACATGTACCTAACCTAAAACCTAAGTGTAACCCTAATTCTAACTATATATACTTATTGACGAAATTGACCCTGCGTCAGTTTTGTATTATAAGTGAATTCTAAATACAAAACCTGCAGAACGTACTATTCAGAACCTCAACCTTAACCCTAACCTAAAAACAAAAGTTCAACCCTGGCTCAAATTTATTTATCTTTGACGAAACGAATTAAAGCCTGGAGCAATCGTCGCCTGAGCATTATTCCTGAGGACCGATAAGCAGTCACCTTTATTGCCTCCCTCCTATGTCCCCGAATAATATTAAAGTTACCATTTCAGGAAATACTAACGAGGATAGCGGTACGTGAAGACAAAAATGATTGTGCTTTTTAATGATGTAATACATGTTTCGCGTCTTCATTTTGATTCGAATTATTTAAATGGGATATTATGATCAGTGGAGATTTCCTTACAAGTAAATTCTTTGTTCAAAACACGAAGAAAATCGCAAATATCCTATATTTCTAACACTATGCGAATATAGAGTAATGAAAAGTGCTAATGAAAGATTGCAAGATTATTATCGCATTGTACTTAATGACAACTTGTAATTTGATCGCAGAAGTCTGTAAATATTCTTAGATTCTGTTTCACTTGTGTAGAACGATTCGCATTGCCCATAATAATGTATTTATTTTGTGGAACAAATCACGGTAGAGTTAACGCTTTATTTCATGCACCTTTGTATCCCATTTTTGTTATGTTAGCCTCTCCTGTCACAGCATTAATCTTGGGAAAAAGAAAAAATAAAGTAATAAAAAGGTCAAATCTAGACTTCTATATCCTTGGTTGTGTGTTCATTGGTGTATAATATTTATGTCGCGGGTTTTGTCTGGTTTGAAAATCATAAAGGGGGACAACGTGAGTAATACTGGTAGCGGTGATGTTGGTTATGATAACCATGGCGGGTTGGTGATGGTGGTAGAGGTGGTGGTTGTATTGGTGGCGGTGATGATGAGGATGATGATAATAATGATTATAATAATGGTGATGGTGGTAATGATGATGATTGAGAGGAGGATGATAGTGACGATGATGAATATAATGTTGATATTGATGATAATAAAGCGAAAAATGATGCTGACGATGATGATAATGATGATGATGATAATGATGATGATAATGATGATGATAATGATGATGCTAATGATGATGCTAATGATGATGATAATGATGATGATAATGATGACGATAATGATGATGATAATGATAATGATGATGATGAAGGAGATATTAATGATGATTGAGACGAGGATGATAGTGGTGATGATGATGAAGATGATGATGACAACAAAATAGTAAAACAGTTGTGATTTTGAAGAAAAAAAAATGTTGAAATGGTAAAGACCAGAATTATTCGTCTAGATTATTATCTTTTAAATCCCCTCCTTATTCACATAACTTACGTAATACACGGGACAACTCTTTGTAAAATTTATTCACAGACAAAAAAAAATCAACTCTTGGAGATGGGGCTTTCAGTTTCGCTGCTCCAAAGCTTTGTATAAACCTTCCACTAGACATAAGAAAAGCCTCATCTGTTGCCGTGTGAAGACGCATTTGTTTTCAGAAGCTTTGGGATAAGTTTTCGTTGTTTTTTCCGTATAAAGAAGCATTGTTCGGAATTTTTTTCTTCACCACAGCACGTTACAGTATTTTTATATAGTAACCGCGGTATATAAATTGATACAATTATTATTTTATATTTCACAATTACAACCATACAGGTCTCCAGAGTCAAAACTCACAAACAACGTGTGCACTATCTCCGCTTGTAAGGGCTATTCTGGCATTCTCTTGTGAAAGAATTATATGACTGCCTGTATGGGGAATATCACAGTGGCAATCTCGATACTATACTACAATAAAAATATTACTTGTATAATCAAGGATAGAAGTTGGATAGACATTTGACATTTCTCTCATCACAAGGAAATTAATGAAGATAGCAAATTGGGCCTATGCCATGGGGTTCAAAGACGAAACAAGATGTCGGCACAGCATCTGCATGTCTGTGTGTCCCGGATGCGAGTCAAGTTTCTAACGGCGAGTTCATAATCTCAAAGAAGTTCACATCGAAGACTATAATCTGCCAATGCCTGTCGCAACTCCGGAGGACTTGACAATTAAATACCTCTCAGTTGTCTTATCCACTTAGCATAATCCTTGGTTTGACGTCAGTTTTGAGTTACACACCTTGAGTTATCCACCTCTGTTGATGCAAACTTGATTTCTTAGTCGTGTGTCACTTCCCGCATGCGTGAAAGTGCAATCGTGTCGTCTGTCCGCTGTTTCTGTTCATGGTTTGTTTTATCCTTGACATTTTTGAAGGATTTATAAGTGCTCTATTGATCAAAAAATTTGTAGCAGCTTTGTTATTCCCTGAGAAACAAAAGAAAAATTACGTTTTACATTTTTTATCTCTAAATTGAAGCTAACGAGAAGTTAGAACAAAACAAACGCAGGCCTTTGTGCTATTTCCTATTTATACATTACATGCCATGTTAGTATAATGCAAGAATGATGTTTAATCCAAGGGGGAATATATGCATCATTCTGATCCTGAACAGCTCTTAAAATGTATCTTCCTTTATTGGAAGGGAAATTAAGGTAATTGGAATTAGAAAACAAAACAACTTTAGTTTTATTCATCCTTCATATATCCTTATATTTGTTGTCTCATTTTTGCTCGCTGGAACATTGCCAGCACAAACCACTGACCTCTACCTCCTGGACGGATCATTGCCCATTCCCATTCACTATACGTTACGTACAAAAGGCTGTATTGTCTGACCGTTCATGAATATTCAAGTTTTTGCTTACCTCGGCAAATTGCTTGCCTTTACTAAATGGAAAAATTACGGTGGGGGGGGGGGGGGGGGGGGGTTGGATTAAATGGATATAATGAACAAATCAGAACTGATCTATGATAATTCATGATTCTTATCCTTCGTGTGCTTGACTTATAACCTTACAATCGCGTAGTAAATTGAGTCCAAAGTTCGACTTGTTGTACATGTGTTATATAGGCAATGGCGAGCTTGCGACCTATTTTGATAAAATTACGGTGGGTAAACTTTCAAAAGTCAATGAGACATGAGGGTTCCAATGAAAGAGCTAATGATAACGTACGTCGGGGTGTAGTGTGCTTTTCGTTTAAACAAAAATGAATTTTTAACGATTTTTGCTTGGTAAATGTCCATAGGTTAACATGTTAGGCTGCTGACTCTGACGATAGGGGACGTTGTCAAATGAGACTAAACGGAGCTATATGTTTTTTTTTCAAAATAATTATCTTTTGATAGCTGACTTTTGAAAAAAAGGAGATTGCTGTTTACTTGTCGATTATTTCTACGAATTCTTGTTTAATTCATTTTGTAGATATTTTATTTATTTTCCATCAATGTGACTGCTTTAATCTTTGTTTCCTTTATTGTAAAGGCAACATTTGTTTCCACTCCACCATTACCGTGTTTACACAGTGATCCGCCTCGAGGGTTGAAGCCGCGAAGCGTGTTGAACCCGGCAATTTTTCCCGTTTACATGACATAAAATTGCCGGGTTCAACACGCCTCACGGCTTCAACCCGGCTTCAAACCCTCGAGGCGGATCACTGTGTAAACACGGTACATATAACACAGAGCTACGCGCACACCCACTATTCGCTACGCACACATACAAACACACACAAGCGCGCGCGCACACACACACACGCGCACACAATATACCCTCGCACAACATCCTCACAAACGCATCCATAAAGATAGTTTAAACACTTTTTCATCTTAAATTTTACCTTGAGATTTTATTTTTTTAGGCCGCCATCCTAGTCAATAATCGCTTATGATTGCGGTCTCCTCCACTTTTTCCACAGATAGTTCGGATAATACTTCAAATTTATAATAACATGTTATACAATTATCAAGTTTCGTTAATATATGTATATATGAAAACAAATATATTTCGACATGAAGTTATTATTGTTTGTATATTTTGTATTATACCTTACGTTTACATGTTCTTTGTAACTCAGTTATTATATTTGGAAAATGCGGATATAAAAATCATATCAAATTAATCTCGCTGTTTAATGTGAAAATGTCAGAACACAGATTCAAGTCAATATATAATATTTAGCCTGTTTACTGGAGGGCCACTTTGTTTTCAGCGAAAAAATATAAGTACAAATGGTTGAGTAATCTGACATTTCCAACGAGGACATTCTTCCTTTAAAAAACAAAACACTATACATTCAGTCGGGAATCTACTTGTGACAGGTAAACAATTCGTTCTGAGCTGAAAGAATCGATAAGTTAGGGGGGAGAAAATGTAAACTATTTCTTTCCTTATCAGTGACAAAATCTGAGCTTTGTGTTCTAATATACAGATATGTGAAGCTAATTACACTTAATAACGTCATTATAAAAAACGTGGATTTCCCGCGTCATATCTGAAGGAGGTTTCAGTGGTTGGTTAACATGTCTTTACCCCCCCCCCTCTCTCTCTCTCTCTCTCTCATTCTCTCTCTCTCCTCTCTCTCTCTCTCTCTCTCTCTCTCGTATCCTGTTATCTTCTGTATATCATTCTAATATGTATCACACTGTCCCTTTTATCACCATTGCTCCAAGCTGAAGAAGCTATACAGTGCGTCCCAGAAAAAACGAAACCGAGAAGTATCGATGTTTTATCATAACTTAATCACAACCATAATTAATGAATGATACATATTTAGAAAGCTTAGAATCTCCTCTTTCAGTTGATGCTACTCACGTGATGCATATTTCACGCATGAGTGATTAAAAGCAATTTGAAGGAAGGAAACCAAAAAGTAATTTGGCGGGCGGTATCTGAATTTCAAAGAAAAATTCATATTTCTAGAAAGTTCATTTTCTGCTCTTTCATATGATACCTCAATCAAGAAAAATGAGCCAGGAATAACAAAGTTCTGTTTGTTTAAAGTAGCCCTTACATTTTCATAATTTTAACAAACGAATTCGTTTTCACTGGGTGCCTGCCGTAGCAAAAAGCAGATTTGACAAAAGACTTAACTCCGTTTCGTTGACAATCAGCCATGCATGAAGACTCTCGTCTACGGCTGATTGTCAACGAAACGGAGTTAAGTCTTTTGTTAATTTCGTTTATTGATACGGCAGGCAGCCAGTGAAAATGAATTCGTTTGATAAAATTATGGAAATGCAAGCACTACTTTAAACAAACAGAACTTTGTCATTCCTCGCTCATTTTTCCTGATTGAGGTGTCATATGAAAGGGCAGAAACTCAACTTTTTAGAAATGTGAATTTTTCTTCGAAATTCAGATACCGCCCGCCAAATGTCTTTTTGGTTTCCTTCCTTCAAATTGCTTTTAATCACTCATGCGTGAAATATGCATTATCCGAGTAGCATCACATGGAAGAGGAGACTCTAAGATTTCCAAATATGTATCATTCATTAATTATAGTTGTGATTAAGTTATGATAGAACATCGATACTTCTCGGTTTCGTTTTTTCTGGGACGCACTGTATGGTGTTACGGGGTGCTGCCCAGTGGTGACATTTTTCTCACTTCACCTACACCAACGGTAATGAATAGTCAGTCCACCAATGACCCCCAATGACACACAGATTGTTGTACTTTGTGTCGTACGTACCCCTCGAAAGTCAACACAAAACACACCTTCTCAAAATCACATATGATTAACTGCTTTTCTAGGTATTTCCTCGTCAATTGTGCGATCGTTGCTTTCTTAACAGCACCTGTGCCCTTACGCAGGCGTCAATATTTGGACGGTGTTAGCGCTGAACAATTTAGATCGCTTCTCAACTTTTAAAATTATGTGTTATTGTTCTTATCCCTCATAGCAATCATACTCTTATTTTTCCTATTCCAAACTAGGGGAGCTACAGTAGAAAAATGCAAGCCCCCCCCCCCCCCCCCTCAATGGTGATCGAATATAAAACGTGATTTTCAGATGGCATACAACTATAATGTCATCTTTCTGATACTAACTTTTATGATAGGGGCAGTGAGCATTGTATAATCACTATATGTACACGTATTCCATTTAAACACATTGTTTATGTCATGTCATTTTGTTTTTAATTCAAGGAAACCTCACGCCAAATGTTATTTGAAAGGTATTATGAAAATGAGATGGATTCCTGTCCTTTGATGTACAATATTCCTTAAAAGTGTACAAGAGATATATAAATGAAGTTATTCTTGGCATGATTTGATGCCTTTTAGCATGACGTGCGCGCAGCCATTTTTGTATAATGTAACTTACCAGACGAACTTGTGATCATGCACCAAGCTTTAGTTGGAAAGACTTTTATATTCAAACCTTTACTTTTCAATGAGGGAATATCATAGTTGAGAAGGTAAACATTATATTTGATGACAAAAATATACAACATGGAAACAATTGTAAACAAAATTAATGAAAAATAATAAAATATTACAGTTGACAAATCTATTTCATTTATGCGAAACCTTCACCTCAGAAAAACATCAACGTATTTATGCAACTTGCGTTCTGACAAATGTAGTCCAACGAATGATAGCAGGTGAATAAAATACTTCATCGCCATAGCCACCTGGGAGGGAAGCATCCGTAAATTTAAAAACATTTACATGATAAGCGACTTGGTATACGCAGGAAGCTGTTCATTCCAGCTTCTTGGTATACGTGAAGTCATCGAGAAAATGGCGATGCCCACGTCGCGCTAAGGAAACTCAGGGGCGGATCTAGCTTTTTGCTAAGGGGGGGGGGTGACCAAAATAATGACGATGCGGAGCATCGTCCACGAGCCGCGAAGCGGCGAGCCGATTTTTTGGGGGGTGTTTATTTGAACCCCGTAAGTGATGTTTTCCTGGCATCTATTAACACAATGGAGACCATAAAAAGCAGTGCATGATAACGTCTTTTTAAATCAAGTTACAGTTTAATACATAGTTATATCCAGAGTTATCATGTGTTTGGTTCAGTTACCAGATGAGTTGAATATCTTCTCACAATATTTGCACTTGAAAGGGTTTCTCTCCAGCGTGCGTTCTTTTTTCTTTCTTTTTTTCTTTTTTATTTTCTTTTTTTTTTTTTTTGGGCCGCCCAAGGGGGGGGGGGGTTGCAACCCCCCCAACCCCCCTCTAGATCCGCTTCTGAAACTCTACATCATTCTTGCTTTATACCCCTCTCATACGCTTTGTTGGGGAATCTTGTACATTAATTGGCAATAATATACAAATAAATCTCTCAGAATAATTAAAGTTATTTCTTGGGTTGAGGTTACCTTTAACCTTCCTTAAGGCCCTACCCGTGATCTTATCGTCTTTTCACCTTGACTTAGCCACCGAAATCGGCTTACATTTCGACTTCAATTGAAAGCCATTGCGTCAAATAGATGGCGGATCAGCAAGGGCGGGCAGGCGACAGTCTGTGACTGTTGATGGTTTCAAAGAGCGCAATTTTACGCCTGAATGAGATATCTGATGTCCAATCAAATGAACGTCTGTTTTGTCGCTTTCTGTTGTTCGTTTAACACCGTTTGGAGAAGGAAATGCTGATTAACAACTATCTAGAAAAGGGTAATAGATGGATGCTTAAGCTCTAGTCGTAACGCATTTAATTCCAGTGTGACCTAAATTTAGGTGTTTATCATTATTCCAATAATGCGGTCGAACATGACAGCATAAACTTTCAAGAATTAAAGATGAGTTAAAGATGAGTTAAAGGTGAGTTCTGGGGAGAAAAAAAGAGAAAATGAATTCTCGCAGAATCAAACGAAACTTACACTGAATGTTCAAGATTAAAAATAAATGACATTTGCCAAACAATTTTGGTATAAAATGTATGCTGGCTGAGTATTAAATATTAGGAATTCAAGGTGAGTAGCCCCGACATAATTTGTGCTGTCCCATATACATCTTTCTGTGTACAGTGCATGTTACTTTGTCAAGACTGGGCCAAATTTATTATGATTTTGATGACTCCAGAGCTTTGCAGTACACACCAATACTTACATGCTACATGATCAACTTTTTTCTGATCCATTCCACACCTTTTTTCACAATGCAATCGGATGACCAGAACTCACCTTTATCTTTAACTCAATAGCTATTTCAATACCCTATTCTATTGCCTACATGAATATTATGTAACAAAATGGCTGCAAATGTTAGCAATTTCAATACGTGATGATGATTATGATGATGATGACCCATTTCACTTGTATGACGCCATTCATCTGTTTCAAACAGTCAAAGGTGCTCGCTCCGCCAATAGTTGATGTAAATCGGCTATGGGAATCTTCGTATGTAGATATTCTTAAAGTATTTGCGATCGTTTTGGTCATATGCATTTATTACAATTTTATGTTGCTTGTATTTTCTGTATTTTTCTTCGCCAAAGTTTTGGCCATGAAAATCATTATTTTTTCCATTATATGATCTTTTGATTATTATTTGCATATAATACGATCGAACTTCGAAAATTTGTTTTTGTAAACAACGAACCCCGTGGAAGGGGAAATGAGTTTAATTAAATATTCATGTTAATATCTTTTGGTTTAGTCAAGGGGTTTACTTTTGTTTGTTTTAAATGTTTCAAATTAGGCCTGATACAAAAAAACAGTTGTGGCGCTATCTGTGGGCAGCTATAGGGTTGATGCTCTAGCATGAATTTTTTTTAATTAACCTAAAACTACTCTAAACGAACGCAAAACAAATCAACGAAGCAGACTGGTAAAGGTCTGAATAAAATAGGACATAATAATGATTTTTTTAAATTTTTACTATCACTATTTGGAAGTTGTAATCATTGAATTAGATGGGCACTTCATATGGGCGGAATCGCTGATTTCACTATGATAAAGTGTTGGAAAACTGTCCCATTTAACACACAAAATGATTTTTTATTTTTTTTTAACGTTTGAGTCAGGGGGTCTTTCCATTTTAAAAGACCTACTGTATTATGCTACACGTAATATATTTTGAGCAATTTCCGGAGGGAGAATACACTACGGAGAAAAACAGAAATTAGAGACAGTTTTGTACAAGACAATTGGGGAGAGTTGTCCATAGCTACGTCACAACCCATTGACCAAATTGCCAATTTGATATTTGAATATGTTTAGTGATCTCATATTTCAAACATTTACAACTCTCTTGTTATCGGGCAGATTTATTTCAAAATTGCGTCATTTTGTTTCTCTTATTTATCTGCGGAGCAAATTGCAAAGGTCGAATTGCCCTTTAACAACTTGCTACTCCTGTTCCCACCTCTAGCTGACTACAACTTTTGAAGGTTCTGTAGCAACTCAGAAGCTGAATGACCTTCATCAATAATTCATGAAAGCGGAATTATTGTGAAAACTCGTCATGCACATAACTGTCATGCCCTACAGTGGCGTGTCCCAAAAGGGAAAGCAGTGGGGGGGGGGGGGGGGTGAGCACCCAATTTATGATAAAAACCATTTGCCCGAGAAACTGGTCTTCTCCCCTGGCGTTTAAAACAGGGAGATGTACCCCGACTCGTACCAATGCATGCTGGTTATTCCACTGTAATGCATTTCCCGTATCTGTTGTTTTCTCTATTTATTGACAAATACGAACACATATAGAAGAAATACACATATATCTTCAAGTCATTGTAGGAAAGATAAAAATAAAGAGAGAAGAAAAAAGAGGAAAAACAGATGAAGTAGAAGAATAAGAAGGAGGTGTTGGAAGAAGAAGTAGAAGTAAAGTAGAAGAAGTTGAAGTAGAAGAAGTAGAAGGAGAAGAAGACGAACAAGAAGAACAAGAAAGAGAAAAGGGAAGAGGAATAGAAACACCCATCAGTCAGTGACGCCCATATTACGTCATACAATGAATGGCGCTTCATCGGCAATGTGCTTTTAAAGGCAGCATGAAACAACATTTATCTGGAAAATAATGTGCAGCTTCACGATAAAAAGGTAACTTGCATTTTGATGACCTCTTGCGAAAATGGTCGAGAGAGGGCCCCGCACAAAGTCGACAAATTCGAATATTAATCTTTAATTCGCAAGACTAGCATCAGGTTGTGTCAGTAGGCCTAATGATGACAACGTTATATTATATGATGATGTATCAGTATACTATTGAATGATCAATGAAATACGGATGATGGTCCATTGCATGAGAATCAAATAAAAGAATGCATAGGTGATGCTTGCTAGCAAGTACAGGCTAACATTTACATTTGTCAAAAAAGGAGTATAAGTGTAGTGTGCACTAAAACAAATAGTTTTTAAAAAGATATTAAGGTGACAAAAGATTGATCAAATCTATGTTTTAAACGAGGCCAACAATACGTTTATATATATAGGCAACCATTCAATTAACTTTCATAACTCATATGCTGTGAAGATGCTGTTTTTCTATGTTTAATGTTCCAACCCAATTTTATATATATCAAGCTCTCCCCCACTAATAATATAAAACATTTTGTTTGTAATGGAAGATACCCCCAACCCCTTCGGCTTGTGATCTACTGCATAGCAAAACTAAATAAATCAGAACCAACAACTATGAAGACGCCCTCTAATGTCGGCTATACGATGATCATTGTCTGTTTCCCTTATTATTATAGTGATGATAGAATGAACACTGCATCATTGTATGTAACACTGAGATTTGGAACTTATGTATGGGAATGGAAAAGGTACGAGTTCCGTTCTTTTAACCCATGCAATAAAGAAGAAAAAACGAACACATCATTGCCAAAAAGTATTAAGTTGAAGTCAGTGAAATTAACGTTATCATTCTGTTTGCCGCCCATCTCTCTCAATGTCGTTTTTTTCCCACCAACCTCTTCTTCACTAGTTGTTTCTCTCTCTTGTTCTCTCTTCTTTCCTTCTTTTCTTTTTCTTTAAATATCCAGATTATATCAATGTTTAGAAAACAACATCGGGTCACAAAAAGCTAGCGCGATCATTCAGTGCATGCTGACACAATTAACGGTATTATGTTTATCACTGCAGTCCGTCCTAAAAAATAAAGTTTCCACTTGGGTTCTAATGTCTCATCCCCAGTGAACTAAAACAATGAGAAAGAGACAAATAAAGAGAGAGAAGCGGAAGAGTGACATGAAAATAAATTTAGTACGACTCCTTCACGATGGCCTAGTATTGTTTCCATTTAATTTATCAAATAGGACTGATGACACCCCCCCCCCCTCCCCTCTACAGCGAGACTGTTACCCTTTTGCCTCTTCAGTGAGTGGACTCAGCCACAGCAATGTTTGTTTCGGCAACACAATCAATACCCATTTTGCTAATTATCGGTTCTATGACAGAGTTACATGGAAACGGCCTTCTCCCCCATTTATTTTATCGTTAACCTTCACTTAATACGACTCCCTCACGATGGCCTAGTATTGTTTCCATTAAATTCATCAAATAAGACCGATGACACCCCCCCCCCCCATCCCCCTCCCCCCTCCACAGCGAGACCGTTGCCCTTGCTAATTTGCTAATTATTGGTTCTATGACAGAGTTACATGGAAACGGCCTTCCCTCCCATATATTTTATCATTAACCTTCAATGTTCCCTGTTTTATGATACGCAAACATCGTCAATACTCGGCCTAATAACAGGTCACTGCATATACGATATAATTAAAGACTGGTTATATTTACCCATTGATAGCAAACTATTCAGATCAAATCAGTGCAGAAATTTCTAAATTAATTCGTCCTTAAATGAGATTAAAGGTAATGCACCATGCGTAATCCTGACCAACGACGAAAGGACTTTTTTTTTTTTTTTTACAGAGCCATAGTGTTTACAGAGCACGACTAAATTTTTTTTTGGTTTCGGTTTATGGATTATAATGAGCAAACCACGGGGTTAAATATGTCAAATGAACAAATGGGCCTCTAGATTACATGGATAATCTCAGCAATAATGGCTCAATAATATCGAATATTTCTGAACATGTAAACAAATTGATATTTTGAAATGATGTACAAATCATGATAAATTGAAATAACATGAAAACCTAAAGGTTGCTAAAAGTATGTGTCAAGGGAAATCTGCCCAAGTATTTTTTTGTTTGAATCTCGAGAAACTAAATAATTCAAGTAGTAAAAATTAAAGTAATAGACATTATAGATGGCAAGATGCACTTTGGGATAGAAATTTACACCAAATTGTAAAACAACAAGGTGGTCTATAATAATCACTAATACATTAATATTTCGCTTCTATGAATCGTGAATATAAAATCTTTTTTTAAAAAGAAACTATGGTATAAATCATTTTTAGCTGTGCAGCTTACTCCCACTCAAATGAAGCTTGACCTATGAAGTCATCCCCAAAGTTATGATTACACATCGGGCATGAACATCACCCTCCAAGTCGTAAATCATCTTTCATTGGCATCCACAAATCATCTTGATCTTGTCATCCTATGACTCTACTCTCTATCAAAGTTCCATAATCTGATCTGACTATTGGGAGATAGGGCATGATTTATATCACTAGCTCCTCAATCATAGAACGAGACTTCAAAGACAAGCCCAGATTGATGATAGTGAAGATGACTTGAAATTATCTGAATAAAAAATTGATAGATAGAAAGATAGATAGACAGAAAGAAAGAAAGAAAAAAGAAAGATATACACAAACAAACATACAAACAGACATATGATTTAGCTTCTTAAAAAAAAACGTCGGAATCTCTTTTCTGAGTGCTGTATTTGAGTATCAATGAATGTACAAATAATTTTCAAGCCACAGCGTCCTTTATTATGATTAGATTATTGAGTATAAGTTCCAGGAGTTCGGAGGTAGACCCCCCCCCCCCCCCCGAAAACGCTGTCT
>JAVYIG010006319.1:0-120027 GCA_035222895.1 Strongylocentrotus droebachiensis | reverse complement strand
ATATTTATTTTTCGGGGGCTACTTTTCAAGCTTGCTGCATAAAAATAACACTCTAAAATTTGTTTTGCATTGAACCCTATGCAAATTTACGGGGGCTCTTTTCTAATTTTCGGAGGCTCTTTTGGGCATTTCGGGGGCAAATTCGCCCCGAGCCCCCCGTGTATTTTTTTCACTGGCATGGAGGCGCAATGGCTTAGTGGTAGCATGGAGGCGTGATGGCTCAGTGGTAGAACATCGAGGTGCAATGACTTAGTGGTAGAGCATGGAGGCGTGATGGCTCAGTGGTAGAGCATGCAGACGTGATGGCTTAGTGGTAGAGCATGGAGGCGTGATGGCTTAGTGGTAGAGCATCGAGGTGCAATGACTCAGTGGTAGAGCATCGAGGTGCAATGACTTAGTGGTAGCATGGAGGCGCAATGGCTCAGTGGGTAGAGCATGGATGCGCAATTAGCTCAGTGCATGGTAGAGCATGGAGGCACAACGGCTCAGTGGTAGAGCATGGAGGAACAATGGCTCAGTGGTAGAGCATGGATGCGCAATCGCTCAGTGGTAGAGGTAGGAGGTGCAATGATTCATAATTGGTAAAGCATGGAGGCGCATACATGCCAACATTTGAAAATCAGAAATCTGTACAAATTATGCTATTTAAAAAAAAAGAGGAACAATCCTAACTCTCCTATTCAATACTACAGACAAATTTGTACAGGAAGAGGAACACCTGCATTAAAATGATAATTATCTTCTCCCAAAAAGAGGAATGTTCCTCTTTAATCTGAACAGTTGGCATGTATGGAGGCGCGATGGTTCAGTGGTAGAGCATGGAGGTAATTGTTACTGGGGGTACTAGAGTGTGTGTGTGGTGGAGGGGGGGGGGGGGGGGGTGGATGGTTGTCATGAGGGTGGATGGTTGTCATGAGGGTGTCGTCCTTGATGTAGCAGAGAGTAGGGGATAACAGTCTGTTGTCATTATACAAACACTAAAGGGCTGTCAGACCTTACCAATAAATATAAAGATAACAAGATTTTGAATTGAAGATACCGCTGCAGTTGCCCTACTTAACCCATCGACTACTGAATTATCTTATTCTCATAGGCTTAATACAGTGAGCATCTGATTCCCATAGCCAGTGGTTTTACATTCACAACCTTTAACTCAGACGTACACGCAACATAGTAGGGTATACCTATTTTTAAAATCTTGTAATCGTTATTGATTTCGGTGAGGTCTGACTGGCCCTGTATATTTTTCTCTCAAGAGAAAGATCTTACGTTTGATTTGGCCAAGTTCCCCATCTGTTATTTCAGCGCAGATGTCTTTGAATAATTCTCGCTGAATTTTTTCTGCTTTCTCCTCCCCGGCCATACCTCCAGTTCTTCTTCAAATGATATGCCTCCAAAATAAATGTCAAAACTTTCTTCAAAGTTCAGAATCTTGAACTGAAGAAAGGCAGAAAAAAAAGAAAAAAAAATTCTCTGTGATAAATACAATACAATTGAGCTGTTGTGGGATTCCTGTTTAAACTAAAAAAAATTTTGACAAGATTGTTGACAAAAGGCTTGTAAAAAAGGCGACAATTTGATCAGTAAAAGTTGCTTTACAAACCTGCTGAATTTTATCATGATATAATCAAGTTTCCTACGGTTCAAGAAACATTCAAGACTGGGTGAACAGACATATTGAACAAAGCTTAATATGGTTAATACATGTAGCTTGAAGAAACATCTCCTAAATATTGCTTATCCTCATTGTATCATTATTTGTATTACCATTATTATTATTATCATTATTACAGTATTATCATTATTGTTAGTTATATCATATTATTATTATTATTATTATTATTATTATTATCATTATCATTATTATTATCATTGCTATTATTATCATTATTATTATCATTATTATTATCATAATTATTGGATGCTACAATTATTAATGGAAACATGCATTAAACAGTGAGTGATTTAACTTTAAGCTTCATAATAAGCTCTCATAAAAGTACAAAAACAATTCAATGAAATCATCAAATTGACAACTAAGGAAGCGTATATACTGCTGATTTGTTTTAATTTTTATAAATCAAGGTTGTGACTGATTTTTAGGACTCTTGTGTATGATAAATCAAAGATAATAAAATGTGCACAAAACCATGTTTTACTAAACTAAACCATGTTTGTGTACATGAATATCATCATTATTTATTCTAGCTTTTAATCTCTTCCTGTTATCTACATACACTCTCAGTTACAGTCATTTGATAACTTGAATTCTTTGGCAACCACAGTCAATCCTAAAAATTTGATCTGGTAAGTACTTCCTCAGTATCTTTATAGAAACCATTTTTTGTAAGAAAAGGAAAGGAAATGGTCCCATCCTTCATAAACATGTTATTGACTATTTTGAGACTCAGACTCAGCGGTCCACACAACATACAGTAATTACAGTTATCAACTCAATTATTCACACCCTTACCAAGTTTTATAATTGTTTAAAGTATGTAAATAGTAACCATTTGTCCTGATTAGTGTCACATATTAAAGGTACAGGTAAAGACCAGTTTTGAAACGCCCCAATTTCAAAAAATGAAATGGAAGCTCTTATTACCAATCAGGTGAAAGAATATGTTTTGACTAGTACATGATGATAACAATTTTGCCGGCAAACCGCCTACTAATTGATATATTTGGTAAATTAGTTTATCTATTGGTATGTGAGAGATAACGCACGTGTCGCACACGTGTGTGTAGTCCCATATATATCTTTCTGTGTACAGTGCTTGTAACTTTACGAAGACTGGGCCAAATTTCTTATCATTTTGATGATTCCAGAACCTTGCATGCAGTACATATCAATACTTACATGTATAATGTTAGATGATCAAACTTTTCTGATCAATTCCACAACGTTTCTTTCACAATGCAATCGCATGACCATAACTGGTCTTTATCTTTAAAGCTTACATCTTAAATTATTCAACAAATTCCCTAATTCAGCAAGTCCACCTTTCATTCCTGAGTTACACAAATCAAAATAACCTCAAATTAACATCAATTTTATACAGATCGAATCAAATCACACAATACAATAAGAGACTAACGTACGAAGACCATTGAAGACCGTTTTGAATTTGAATTGATATTTCCAAACAGGGAATTTGTAATTGTTCGATCTAACCTTCATTTAAATCATACAAACTAAATCAATTTTCAAATTCAATGAACCTCTACTAAACTAAACAGTTGTCATAAATATGCCTAATGACATGTAATTGGTTGGCAGTGATTTGACACTAGAAATTAGAAGAGATCTAATCATCTACGTACCTTGAATTCCACTGAACTTCCCGCCGCGCCGATCGCAGTCAGATTAGAACACTAGTCACACGCCGTGGTATTTTTCGCCCACGAGTACCTGCCGCCATGTAGAATTACGAAACCGGTATCCAGGCCGCATTGATTGGTGTGCATGCATTGGTAATTTACAAGTGCTGATTGATATGCAAGTCACAAAGTTGCATGCTCTTTCTACCTGTATGACTAATGAGCTTCAATTTCCAGGGCCAGGAGTCGAGTTCCGGGTTGTACGCTGAGTTCACCTACCAATGCGATATGTCGAACATAGAAGCTGATGGTACATGGGATCAGCGAAAATTTTAGGGGATTCCCCAAGTATTTATTGAATGTTCGTGAGCGCGCACTGCACTGTGATGGGTGGTCGACGTCATGCATGGATTTCATTAGCAAAAATAAATCAAAGCCTTTTCAGCAGGATATTCTCTGCGTGTGACTGGTGGTCAAGTCCAGAACTACATAGATTTACATCAGTAGTGAGGAATTTGACGTGGAATTTGTAGGGCCTCCATTGTTGTAACGTCAGTGGATCCAGGAAGGAGGGGGGGGGGGGGGGGGGGGGGGGGCGGGGCGGGTAGCAAATCGGCCAGGGCCATCCCCTTTCGATTGGCGGCCTAAAAAGGGCTTTCATCGAAAGGGTGCGGTGCGGTGCGGCGCTGTGTGGTGTGCTCAACGCACCCATTCGATAAAAGAGGGGGGGGGGGCTTTTCTCGAAAGGGTGCGTTGAGAGCGGAGTACCGTTTTAACACACCCTTTCGATAAAAGCGGGGGGGGGGGCTTTTCTCGAAAGGGTGCGTCGACTAGTCTTTCGCATCAGTCGTTTAAAATGAGGATCTGGGACAGAAGGTAATAGTTGCCAATTTAAGTATATCGAAAATGTATTAAATAAAATGGAATGGTCTTGATTACAGAGTGGTCTCTTTCGTTATTACTATGTTGATGGGGGAGACAGAGAGAAGGAAAAAGGGGAAAGGGAAAGGGAAGATAAAAGGAAAGAAAGAAGAATAAGAAGAAAAGAGGGAAACGGGGGGGGGGGGGCGAAGGGCTCTTGCCTCCTCCTCACCCCCCCCCCGCCAAAAAAATAAATAAGAGAGAGAGAGAAGGGAAAGGGAAAGAAAATATAAAAGAAAGAAAGAAGAGGAAGAAGGAAAGAGGGAAACGGGGGAAGGGCGAAAGGCTCTTACCCCCCCCCCCCCCCGCCAAAAAAATAAATAAGAGAGAGAGAAGGGAAAGGGAAAGAAAGAAGAGGAATAAGAAGGAAAGTGGGAAACGGGGGAAGGGCGAAGGGCTCTTGCCTCCTTCCCCCCCTCCCACCCCCGCCAAAAATAAATAAGAGAGAGAGAGAGAAGGGAAAGGGAAAGAAAATATAAAAGGAAAGAAAGAAGAGGAATAAGAAGGAAAGAGGGAAACGTGGGAAGGGCGAAGGGCTCTTGCCTCCTCCCTCCCCACCCCCCGCCAAAAAAATAAATAAGAGATAGAGAGAGAAGGGAAAGAGAAAGAGAAGATAAAAGGAAAGAAAAAAGAGGAAGAAGAAGAAGAAAAGAGGGATACGGGGGCGAAGGGCTCTTGCCTCCCCCCTCCCGCCAAAAAATAAATAAGAGAGGGAGAGGGAAGGGAGAGGGAAAGAAAATATAAAAGGAAAGAAAGAAGAGGAAAAGCAATAAGAAAAGAGGGAAACGGTGGCGAAGGGCTCTTGCCTCCTCCCCTCCCCCCCGCCAAAAAAATAAATAAGAGAGAGAAGGGAAAGGGAAAGAGAAGATAAAAGGAAAGAAAGAAGAGGAAGTAGAAGGAAACGGGGGCGAAGGGCTCTTGCCTCCCCCCCCCCACCAAAAAAATAAATAAGAGAGAGAGAGAGAGAGAGAAGGGAAAGGGAAAGAGAAGATAAAAGGAAAGAAAGAGGAAGAAGAAGAAAAGAGGGAAACGGGGGCGAAGGGCTCTTGCCCTCCCCCCGCCAAAAATATAAATAAGAGAGAGAGAGAGAGAGAGAGAAGGGAAAGGGAAAGGGAAAGAGAATATAAAAGGAAAGAAAGAAGAGGAAGAAGAATAAGAAGAAAAGAGGGAAACGGGGGCGAAGGGCTGTTGCCTCCTCTAATAAATAAATAAATAAGAGAGAGAGAGAGAGAGAAGGAAAGGGAAAGAGAAGATAAAAGAAGAGAAAGAAGAAGAAAAGAGGGAAACGGGGGCAAAGGGCTCTTGCCTCCTTTTTTTTCTTTCTTTTCCTTTCTTTCCTTTTCTCCCTCTTTTTCGTTTTTCTCTTTCTTTCTTTTTCTTTCCCTACCTACGCCACTGTTGGCGACCACAAGGCTATCAATACAAATTAAGACAGATAATGAAGATTCTTTTTTAATGTTGCAGAGAAATAAGTATTTTCTCTATGAACTTGTTTAATGGAAGGATAATAAATAATATTAAAAACATGAATACTATAGCGGTATAATGATGAGAGAGATGATTTAAGTCATACTTTTTTTTCAATGTGATTGGAGTAGGCTTGAGTGGGGGGGGGGGGGGGGGGGGGTCCCCCTAAGATCTCGGCCGTTTCACAGCCGATCGCCGCGAAAATGTGCATGCATGTCAAGTGAAGTGTATAAAAAACTATGGTAATTTCAATTTTTTGAAAAATGTACTCATTTGCATATTTATGGTAATTTATGCAAACAAGGTCAGAGAATTCACATTTTTACCCATAAATCATATATAATTCATTTTAAAGCGTTCTTTTTCACTACATATATTCGTTAGAATAATAATACGACAACAAAGTTGGAAGAGCCAGTTTATCCCTATGTTATCTCTTGTTTTGATAATTTGTATTTATGTATTATATTGTTTTTGTTGTTTTATTTCATTTCTAACCACAATTCAACTATTTTGGCCCCAAAACAAACACATTAACTTGAAAACAAGACCAAATAACCAATGTTTTCTCTTTTTTTAAAAGAATAAATGGTATTTCCATATGTTTGGTACATAAATAAAAAAAAATGAGCGATTTTAGGGCTGACATGCAAAAACAAAAGGTCACGTGACTCCGCAACTATACGTCCAATTTTCAACAAAAAACTGTTTCAAAAGATGCGTAAGACTCGAAAGAAAAAAAGTCATGAAAGAAAAACTTTATATCTGCCGCGGTTCCGGAGTAGTCGCGAAATTACTAGAGAGCACTAATCTTTTTTTGGGGCCCTCGAAAATTTGAAAAATCGTACCCCCCCCCCCTTGAACGCCAGGGAGGGGGGGGGGGCCTATCTCTCCAAAACGGTAAAATTAACGTGTTTTTTTTTACACTTTTTTTTCACAGGGCGGAGCCCTCAGAAGCTCAGGGGTATTAAACATCAAAATTAATGTCGGATGAGCATAATTTTATACCTTATTTGTGACAGTGGCAGGACACAATTTGGTGTTGGGTCCAGGGGTCGGAGCCCCCCAGAAGCTCAGGAGTTTTGTACATTAAATTATTATTATTTTATACCTTATTTGTGACACAGGGGTCACGAATTGGCGTGGGGTCAAGGGGGTGGAGCCCCCGGAAGCTCAGGGGTTTTGGGCAATAAATAACGGTCAGATGAGCATATTTTCATATCTATTTGTGACACTGGCAGGACACAAATTGGTGTTGGATCCAAGGGGCGGAGCCCCAAGAAGGTGAGGGGTTTTATACATCAAATTATCGTCAGATGAGCATATTTTTATATCTATTTGTGACACTGGCAGGACACAAATTCTTCTTCCTCTTCTTTCTTTCCTTTTATCTTCTCTTTCCCTTTCCTCTCTCTCTCTCTCTCTCTCTCTCTCTCTTATTTATTTTTTGGCCGGGGGGGGGGGGGAGGGAGGAGGCAAGAGCCCTTCGCCCCCGTTTCCCTCTTTTCTTATTCTTTTTCCTCTTCTTTCTTTCCGTTTAGATTTTCTTTCCCTCTCCCTTCTCTCTCTCTCTCTCTTATTTATTTTTTTGGCGGGAGGGGGTGGGGAGGGAGGAGGCAAGAGCCCTTCGCCCTTCCCACGTTTCCCTCTTTCCTTCTTATTCCTCTTCTCTCTTTCCTTTTATATTTTCTTTCCCTTTCCCTTCTCTCTCTCTCTCTGATTTATTTTTTGGCGGGGGGGGGGGGGGGCAAGAGTCCTCCGCCCTTCCCCCGTTTCCCTCTTTTCTTCTTCTTCCTCTTCTTTCTTTCCTTTTATATTTTCTTTCCCTCTCCCTTCTCTCTCTCTCTCTCTCTTATTTATTTTTGGCGGGGGGTGGGGGGAGGGGGGAGGGCAAGAGCCCTTCGCCCCCGTTTCCATCTTTTCTTCTTTCCTTTTTCCTCTTCTTTCTTTCCTTTTAGCTTCTCTTTGCCTTTTGCTTTCCAATCTTTCTCTCTCTCTCTCTTATTTATTTTTTGGCGGGGGGGGGGGGGGAGGAGGCAAGAGCCCTTCGCCCCCGTTTCCCTCTTTTCTTCTTATTCTTCTTCCTCTTCTTTCTTTCCTTTTATATTATCTTTCCCTTTCGCTTTCAAATCTCTCTCTCTCTCTCTCTTTCTCTCTCTTATTTATTTTTTGGCGGGGGGGGGGGGAGAGGGCAAGAGCCCTTCGCCCCCGTTTCCCTCTTTTCTTCTTATTCTTTTTCCTCTTCTTTCTTTCCTTTTAGATTTTCTTTCCCTCTCCCTTCTCTCTCTTATTTATTTTTTTGGCGGGAGGGGGGGGGGGGGGGTAGGTAAGAGCCTTTCGCCCTTCCCCCGTTTCCCTCTTTCCTTCTTCCTCTTCTTTCTTTCCTTTTATATTTTCTTTCCCTTTCCCTTTCCCTTCTCTCTCTCTCTTATTTATTTTTTGGCGGGGGGGGGGGGGGATGAGGAGGAGGCAAGAGCCTTCGCCCCCCCGTTTCCCTCTTTTCTTCTTATTCTTCTTTCTTTCCTTTTATCTTCCCTTTCCCTTTCCCTTTTTTTCCTTCTCTCTGTCTCCCCCATCAACATAGTAATAACGAAAGAGACCACTCTGTAATCAAGACCATTCCATTTTATTTAATACATTTTCGATATACTTAAATTATAAGACCTTATGCGTATGACGTCACGCACTCGTAGATACAAAAGGGCGCCCTCCCTCAGAGGACAAGCGGTACGTTACTAGCGATCGGCAGAGGCTATTGAACTACACGTATAAGCAAACACTTTCTCTTAGCTCAACCTTTTATCGTCGGATTTTTGCTTGTTTACAGTCAGAAAAGGATAAATTTAGGTTGCGTCGTTGGTTGCTCGAATAGGAGCAACAGGAGCAAAGATGTTTCATCCTATTGCATACCGGCTATTTTGGTAAATAAAGGAGAAAACACAGCTAAGTTATCCACGGAACGACGTGAAACGTGACATCAAACGCAAGGGATGGGAACCGTCTAAGTCATCTCGTCTATGTTCAGCGCATTTCATACAAATTGCAGGTATAGACCCTATATGTTTTGGCGAATTAGTAATTGGTGTTTTATTGTGTTTACTAGTTTACACATTTTAATGGCCAACATTTGTTTTTGTGTCGACCTCAGCTCACTCGCAACATAGAGGCCAGCTGAGCTGGATTCTGTGTTATTTTAGAGTTGAGTTGCTCTAGACTACTCTAGATCTACTCCATTCACTCCAGACTATGACCAAACAAAAGTAAACTAACTTATCCAACCAATACCACATTATGAGAGATGGATTGTCACCAGAAGCCACTGTAAAGCTATACGTTAAATGAATGATGTATTGGTGCTTTTGTTACTCAATCAAACTATTATTTAAAGCAAGCTAAGTTGAGCCTTGAAAGTAAGGTTTTTTTAAATTTCATTTATTGATTTAGATAATTTGTCCCTATTTTCATGAAGTGACGGTAGTGAGGAACTTTCGCATACAATTTGCGTGACGATTTTCCTCTCCACTGTCACTTCGTGAAAATAGGGACGAATTGTGTGGTTACAATTTGTAAATAATTTGTTCAAATAATAAAAGGATAATATAAATGGACTTACTTTACTTGAATCCATTGATGTTGGTAGGACAGGGCCTTTTCATCGATTGATTGAGTTCCTTTTACATCAATACAAGTTTTTTGTGCCTTGTGCTTGTGGTTTCGTGTGGAGGATTGAATAGCATTCTTCGAGTACAATACATACATTTTGATCTACATTGTAAATGCATGTCTGTGATTCACAATTGTGTTCAATCTTAAAATAAATATCAAAGTAGACCCCTATAGAACAGGTTTTTTATATTTTGTTGCATGTTTTATTCTGATTGTGTAATTCATGCAGGAATCAGGATCGCAGCGATTTGCAAGATCAAAACAGCACAAGGGGAAAGCAGATGATATGGCAGCGACAACAGCACTCCTGGGCCTTCAAGTATCGACCCATCAAAGTGACAGTGATGAGTCATCAGCAGAAGACGTTACTCAAGGGAATGAAATACAGACATGTCATCACTCGAGTCTACAATAAGTCAGCAATAGCAGGACGACGTGAATCTACGCGCAGAACTCCAAATGGCACAGAATCTTTAAAAAAATTATCGAGACTACAAGAAGAGAACTTTCGAGAGGATAATGTCAAGTTCATATTTAAAATAGACTCCCATCATGGGCAACATTTTTGTCACTGTTTCTCCTTTCATCCGCGATGCCTTCATGTAAGAAGCTTACAAAGTTTGACCAACCGATAATGTTTCTCATGAAACTGCGCCTAAACATTTTTGATTAAGACTTGGGTACAGATTTGGAGTGAGCCAAAAGGTTTAGGTTGATTAGAGTTTACACGCGTACGAATACATGTTGAGACTTGAGATAATGATATGTATGGTAAAACAGAAGTACACAATCCTTCAGAATAAGATACCAATCAATCTACTGAGAGACGGATTGTCACCAGAAGCCACTGTAAAAAAATTGTTAGGGTTGCTTGTGCATCTGTGTCCTGGTGTAATTCCTCTTGACTACCGGTAAAGGTTTTGTGTAAAGCTTGGACTTAGTTTGAACCTTGATATTCACTCGACTCTGCATGATACCAAAGGACTGTAATTGTTTTGTCAAAATTAAGAAAAAAATGATGAGCTTCAAGCTTGATATTAAAAAAAAAATACATAAGGCATGTTTGTTTCTTTTTTTGACTGTTTGTTTTGTGATGTGATTGAAGTGTTTTTTTAAAGAGTTGTGGAAAGACAGATTAAGTGAAAGAGAGAGGGACAAGTAGAACATGAAGCGATTATAGTGAGTATCAAGGGAAGAGGGAAAGGGAGAGGTGAGAACAAAGAATATTAGAAGGGGAAAAAATGTAGTGGGACACGAAGTGACTACTGGTATAAGCATGGATAATAAGTGGGGGTGGTGTGTAAATAAATATAAGATACGTAATTCAAGTATTCATCTACATTGTAATTACCCATGTCAGACCAAGCTTGCGATGCGAAATAGAAATTCCCTTTTCAATTGGTGAATACTTGCAAATGTAACGTTAGCTTGATAGTATGGTAGCCTATATAGTAGGTTAATAGACCTTGAATAAAATCCAGAATACGAATGTTTATTTGGTTTTGAAGTACAAATAGTATATTTATTAAAAACTTATATAAGGAAGGCAAATATTCCAAAGTCCCTGATCAGTTATACAACATCAATGAAATAAGGATGTACAAGTTTCTCAATCTTTGACAGCTCCCACACAACATTAAAACAACTTTTAAAATAGTACATTTATTAAATTATGAATATTTAAATGGGCAAGGCAAGAATGTATAAGTTTCTCAATCTTTGACAAAATACGATACAACGTAATAAACTTCAGATTCAAGATTTATTTTTTTCTTTCCACTGACATGGAAACAATACATTCATGAACAGTTGCATCAAGTTTATCGTCAACAAAAACAAATTCATGAACAATAACAAGAAAGTTATAAAGACATTACAAATTTGGAAAAAGGTGGTCTGTAAAAAAGCACAGGTTGTTAACACAAATCACGTTTTAAAGGCTTTACAGGAGCAACAAAAAATATTTAAAAAGAAGTACATTGAAAATAAAATAGAAAAGACAAGAAATAGAAGTAGAAATGAAAAAGGGGAAGGTGAATACATGTACAATACAGGGGGGAGCTAACAATACGAATATAATTACCTGAATTGATAAACAAATATCAGATCAATCACAAATTTGGTAGATTAAAAAAAGAACCAGAATAATTGTAATAGTATAGACCAGGGATATGTTGAGTAGATCTAGACCTTGTAAAGATTATAATAAATACAGTATTTATCTTCAAATACACTTCTTTTGATAATTGCAGAAGTGAGTATCATATAATTCCTCTTTCAAATCATTTATATAAATACTTGAATTTTTCCCATCAACTTTTTGGCACTCCAAAAAACTTTTTAAATAGTGGACGCCCGGTCCCCACTGATTTGTTTACGTATAGGGCTTACGCTAGACGGCTGGAGGCGGCGGCGAGAGCAGTAAAGCATCGTATACAACACTCTCGCGCACGCCTGAGTGCGTCGTCAAGCTTTTGTTTGTCCTCTAAGATGGCGGCGTAATCGGTCGTTTGGCGAGCCGTGACGTCAATGCATAAGGTCTATTGGCAACTATTACCTTCTGTCCCAGATCCTCATTTTAAACGACTGATGCGAAAGACTAGTCGACGCACCCTTTCGAGAAAAGCCCCCCCCCCGCTTTTATCGAAAGGGTGTGTTAAAACGGTACTCCGCTCTCAACGCACCCTTTCGAGAAAAGCCCCCCCCCTCTTTTATCGAATGTGTGCGTTGAGCACACCACACCGCGCCGCACCGCACCCTTTCGATGAAAGCCCCTAAAAAGAGAGAGAGAGAGAAAGAGAGAGAGAGAGAGAGAGAGAGAGAGAGAGAGAGGGAGAGAGAGAGGGAGAGAGAGCGTGACAGAAGAAGGAAAAGGGATACAAGAAGATAAAAGAGAAGAAGATATAGCTGGAAAGATGGGAGAGAGAAATAGAAGGAAAACAAAAGAACATGACATCGTACACAATCATACAGGTTACACTGAATGAGTTGACACAACATATCCGCCTATGAAGGCTTCGGACGAAAGTAAAACAGCATGGGGGAAAAAGTTCTGTGACAGAAAAAGAGATGGTGTCTAATAAAAAATAAAATTATAGGAATTGTGTGAATTTCAAGGAATTACTTTCGCTCATGACGGCCACCTTGAAGGATCTAAATTGTATTTCTGTGAAATTGTCTTTAAGAGATTTAGAGATGATTACTATCGAAATGAAATGATAGGAGCATGCAGTGCAAATTTCAGGGCATAGATTACAATTTCGCTCAATCCACAACCCCATCCATGAATTAAGTGGTCCCCCAAGACAACTCTTTGTTATACCAACAACAACAAATCCACAGGAGAGAGAGAGTTAATCGCTCAAGAAGGCTATCTTGGAGGCTCTAATTAAATTGCTAAAACTCGGGAGCATCCGGGGGTTCTAAGGCGGGCCCCTGCACCCTATCCAAAACAACCATTTGTTCTATTAAATTGTCTCTAATAATGAAGTGTGAGTGAGTCATAGAATTGATTTCAAACAAAATAAAGCAAAGGGGCAGTGCCAATTTCAAGGGATGAAATAGAGTTTCTATATATATCGCTTAAGACGGTTATCTTGAAAGTTCTTTTGCTTAAACTCGAGAGCATCCTGGGCTCCGCTCTTTGTATTACGGCAGGTGCCTGATCTGCCCAGGGAAAACAATATTTACACAATTTCGGGGGCTACTTCTCAAGCTTGCTTGCATGAAAATAACATACTTTAATTTGTTTTGCATTGAACTCTATGCAATTTTTTGGGGGGCTCTTTTATGACTTTCGAGGGCTCTTTTTGGCATTTCGGGGGCTAATTCGCCCCGAGGATTTTCCCTGAATCTGCCCCTACAACCGACAAGGTGCTCTAAGGCGACTCTATTCTGGTACCCCATTCGTAAAGATCGGAATTGGTTTCCAAGACAACGTTTTGTTTTTATAAAATTGCTGTTAGGAGAGAGTGTGTGATTTTACCAAGACGGCTCTCTTGTAGATTCTTAATTGCTAGAACTCGAGAACTTCCGGGGGCTCCGCCCCACTACCCCCGACATAGACCCTTTAAGGCTTGCCCCTAGACCCTAGACAACCTTATTTTTGACCGCCTAATAAATGAAAAGGGAAAAAGAGAGCAACGGAAAAATAAAGATAATAACAAGAGAAAAGGGAGTGGGTGACAGAGGGAGAGGGGAAAATGAGAGAGAGATAAATAGAAAAGGATATAAGATTGTTAAAACTGAAGAGATTCGGGGGTCTCCACTCTTTGGAACCCCTCAGGCAAAGGCTCTTCTTCGGAATTCCACCAGGGGCCCTACGGACCCAATTATTCTGTAATGACAAAAGTGGTTTCCAAGACAACCCATTTGTTCTAAAAAATTGTCCTTAAAAGAGTGTGTGAGAGAGAGAAATGATTTCGAACGAATTAAACCATTAGCGGCATTGCAAATTTCAAGGGATAGTTTCAAGAGGGTATCTTGAAGGTTCTTAATTGCTTAAAATAGAGAGCCCCCCTCTCCCAGGGCTCCGCCCTCTGGACCCCGGCAAGAGCTCTCTATATATATAAGGCAGGCCCCTGGACCAAAAACAATCCTTTGCTCAATAAAATTGTCGTGAGGAGAGAGAGAGTGTGTGTGTTTCTATCGCTCAAAATCTCTCTTGAAGGTTATGAATTGCTAAAACTTTCCCTGGCCGCGGCTTTGCCCTACAACCCGATGTGGGCCCGTGATTAGGGCCCTTGTCGGGTTGTAAGGTCCCGGTGCACCCAGGGGCGTCGCTAGACCTTTTTCAGTGGGAGTGTAGAGGCCACCGATTACCGACAAAACTAGCCACCAATTACGACAAATATATTAATGCCAATATTAGTGCACTTCTTACACCTGAAAAGAGGCACTCACCAGGGATGAAAAAGGCACTTATCAGGAGGGGAAGGGGCAGTTATCTGTAGTGAAATGCAGTAACTTCTTGTACCTGAAAAGGGTCATAGATGAAAAGGAACACTTATGAGAATAAAAAGGGCCATTTATGAGAAGGGCAAGGAGCTCTTTTTGAAAGGGGAAGGGGCACTTCTTACTAAGGAAAAGGAGCACTTGTCAAAATAAAAAGGGCACCTGTCAGATTTTAAAGGAACCTATCAAAAGTGAAAAGGGGCACCCTTCGTACCCGCATATTGGCCCTTACTAGCGATTTAAAAGGGCACTTATGAGAATGGAAAATGGACACTTAATGCAAAGGAAAAGGGGCACGTGTCAAAATAAAAGGGGCACTTATCAGAGGAGGATATGGGAAGGGGCACTTTTAAAAAGTAATAGGGGCACATATCCAAGTTAAAGGTGCACTTTTCCTATGTAAATAGGGACACTTTTTTTTTGGGGGGGGGGGCACCGCCTCTGAATGCGTTGTTAAAGGAAAGCACTGTTTTCTCTGGGATTGCATGAACCCACAACCTTCACATCTCCAGCCGTGTGTTCGTATGAATTTTAGAACTAGGAAAAAACATGTACATCTCTCTATAGAATGAATGCCCAATCACAAAACAACAACAACAACAAAAACGAACCCGTTCACTATTGTATTTCAGTTTATGAATGTTTTCCTCCCTAAGCCCTGGTGGTCTTTATAATTATTGCTGGCCTCCATTTTCAAGAGTTTTACATTTTCTTTTTCGGTTTTCATTTTATACCAGCTTGTCACAAATCAATGTGAGAATAATCCTGAATTGTGACCATGATATATTTATGTATGGACCCCATTCAATCGACCACTCATTACCTCGTAGATGCCCTCAGCTCTATGTAATTCAGAGCTTGATCTGCGGTATGGTTTCTTAATACCTTTTAAAACATGAACATCAAATATTATTCATACACTTTTTTGAAAATCACTGATCAAAAGTTTAGAACTGTGACCTTTGCACCTAGAATATATTTGTATGTTCTTTCTTGTGAAGTAATCCCTGAACTGGAATTACAATACAAATTTCCAAAGAACATTAACATAATAATATGAGATACCAATAGTTCACTTCCGCAATGGCGCCGCACATAATAATTATCAAAGACAATCCTCTATGCCCGCTTTACATTATTACATTCATACAATTTACATTATCACTCACAAATTACATATAAGGCCTACATTATTACATACAAATTATAGAAAATGAATTGAATTGAATTGAATTTCTTTATTGATACACAAAATAAAATGAAGGCATGAAAATCGTCTTACGACTAACAATATAACAATACATGAACATATCATAGACAAATAACTACAAATAACATAACAATGTAACATAATTTAGTCTCTCAGTTGAGAGTCAGAGGAATTACTTGATTACTTCCCTGGCTCCCAACAGACAATACTAACTTTAATATATTCTAGAAAATGTACATGGCAACAATCAATGTCATATATTATAAAATAGAACAAGTCACAGCCAAGATCTAAAATCAATTATTCATCAATTGTTAAAAATGTCAGATAAAAACTGTTTATTTTTGGTAGCAGACATAAACTAACCGTACATCATACTGGATGTCAAAGAGGAGAGACAAGAGAGAGAACGAAAGAGAGAAAGGGAGAACGGGAGAAAGGGAAAGAGAGAGAGAGAATGGAAAAGAGGAACAGTTCAGTGTGAGATGATACAATTTCATTCAAAACATTGCTTTGTAATAGACATTATTATTATTATTTTTATTTTTTTAAATTGCATTAATTATTACATACAAATTACAAATTAAATTACATCAAATGATATTCCACTACAACAAATAATAATTACCGGTACTTTGAAAACAGATAAGTTTTGACAGCAGTCTGAAACATTGCAAGTGACTTAATTTTTTATTATTTCTTAAGGTAGAGAACTCCAGAGTACAGGCCGAGTGGAGGCAAGGCTCTGTTGCCATATGTCTGTGTGTTTAATAGTATTACAGAAAGAAGATATTGAGAGGATGATCTGAGGTTGCGTCTTGGTGTGTACTGATGAACAAGTTCTGATATTTTTTTTAATGTAATGCTTCCTGGGAGAAATTTCAATAGTTTAAACATATTTGTGGCAGTAAATAAGCAGTAGATGGCAGGTTCAAATCCCGCTGGTTCCAAGATTTTTTCTGACTTGTTTTTCAATTACAGATCGATCAATCGATCTTATTTACTGGGTGTAAGCCACAAATATGTTTAAACTAAAGTTCTGATATGTTGTGTGGAGAGAGGTAATTCTATTAAAACATAAAATGAATATCTTAAAAAGTACATGTTTTTCAACTGGTAACCAATGGAGATCAAATATAGGTGAAATTGGGTCCATCGCTAGAGCAAGTGCCTGTTATGAGCCTCGCTGCAAATCGCATACCACTACATTGTAAATCTATGTATCGAATAGCTTTGATATATGAAAATACTTTGAAATATTTTAATGTAATTAGTCAGTATTTTGTCGCCTGGCTGGCAAAAGGGCGTTAGCTCGAATTTCAGGTAAAAAATGAGGCGTTAAGCAGAAGGGCGTTAGCACTAAATCACCTCAAACTTTTATAAAAATAACCTATTTCCAAAAAAAAATTGTGGCCGTGTTCTATTAGTCTTTTAAGTTTTAAACCACTTTTCAGGAAGCAGTTTAAATATAAAACAATTTTTCAAATGCAATTAATTAGAAAAGTAGTTTTTGAGTCGCTTGCGCGCTAACGCCCTTCTGCCAGCTGGCCGACGATTTTGTTACCTAAAAACATGATTAACTTTGAATTAGTTCCATGATTATTACACATACTATGAAAGAAAAAAAAATCTTATATATCATACTTCTTGTTGGTTCATTCCATCAAACATTATTTCCCATCTTGGAAAATATAAAATCATTTTGTGATTGCTTCACAAGATGTTTGTGTATTTCACATAGATAATTGTTACAGAAATATATATTTTCATTTCACAGATTCAGTTTAATATCATTAGTTCAATATTTAAGGCATGATATTTTAATCAAGGCATGATCATTCATGGAAGAAATTTTATCATAAATTTATGATAAATAAAGTGGATGATTATCATTGCATTGTTTCATACATTCATATCAATTCAATCACACATATTCTACTTGAAGTCAAAGTATTTATAGACTTTTGTAAATAAATGCTTACAACCACAAGCTAAAGAAGATGTTACACAACTTTGCTGAATTCATTATTAGGCTTATTTCTCATGTACCAGAATATACATTCTTTGTTCAATTTGTTTTACTAAAGACACTGAAAAATAAAATACATTCTATAAACTGTGCTATGCTATAATAAGTTTAAGGAATCTCCTTCCATATCAACGTACAACACTCCATGAAATAATGTTAATTGATTAACTTGTAAATGCCATGATTAAAAAAGTGAAGTGAGAACAAACAAAAGTGTATAAGACATACATGTAAAAAAATAACAACATAATACATCATACAGTAGGCTTGCGGGTGCACCATATGAGAGAAAGGGAGGATTGAGGAGTCCTGAAAAGGACTCTTGATAATCTTTCTTGAGGGTGTGTAGTCCTGAAAAGGATTGTTGGTGTAGTCTTGAAAAAGTCTTGAAAAAGACTGTTGGTTATCTTTCTTAGCTTTTTCTCCACCAATCCTCTCTAACCGGAGCTATATAGTTCTCCTTAGAACTATAAGCTAAGAAAGATAACCGACAGCCTTTTCAAGACTACAACAACAGTCATTTTCAGGACTACACACCCTCAAGAAAGATTACTGAGAGTCCTTTTCAGGACTCCCCAATCCTCCCTCTCTCTCACATGGTGCAACCGCAATCCCACTGTATATCTACATCACCATGCAAGCCGATACTTATAAGCAGCATAAAATATCATTTCTACATAACAAACACATCTTATATCGGTTCTGTACAAAGCTCCACAACTATATCAGCTTTCGTATTACACCGTTATTTAGACCTACTTGTAAGGCATGATTCACTTATCGGTAACAGTATTCTATTTTGAAACAAAAGCATTTTCTGAATATATTGATGAGAATTACATTGGAAATACAGAAAATTCATATTAATTATAGCAATTTTCCCCTACGATTTCATAATCCATTCACATTCTCATAGTCAATTCCCTTACAAGAAAAGATTCAAAATGACTAAATTGAAAATGTATATAAATAAGGTCATTACTTTCACATTCTTTTGTTGTTGCATCAAGGAATTCCTACAAGTACTTATAATCTGTCTTGATCACAACCTGAGCATTCCTGCACTTGACCTGGACACCTCCCGACACGTCACCCTTTGAATCAAGTTTACTTGCAGGCGAATATCTTTTCCTAAATGATATATTTTGTAAGATACACCTTCCAGGGCTCAGATGTTGTTCAGACTGTATATGCATATCGAACATACCAGTACTAATAAACTTGTTTACTCAAGGTAGCCTCATAAGCATCAATGCTGTTCTTCCTGAGGGCCTTGCAATTATTATTTCCCCAGCTGCAAATGATAGGTACCCATTGACACCTGGATAGTGTGTGGCAAATGTGGATTAATGTCTTGCTAAGATTTGAACCCACAACCCTTGGATTGAACCTTAAGTGAATGAACCACCAAACCACTACAACTTCAGTATTAAATGCACCTTCCCATCAGTTTTAGTCCCAGGTATATACGCAATCGATTGTCACCAATACTTGAAGGAACCATTATTAAAGTGATAAACTCAATATCTCTGCCACATTGAGTGCTTATCAATGCGGCTTCTCTGAAAAATAAGGGAAAAGCTCAAGGAGCTCTCTAGCTGTCCAATGGATGTGAAATTTAGCTGATTCCTGCGGCTTCTTTGACATCCCCTGCAAGATCTCTCCTACCACAGCTACTCAAGACCTTGCAAAGCTCCTCCACCATCCTCCTCTTATCCGGACATGATGATCGTTTCTTCCATAGTTGTAGCATGGCAACTCTGCGATCCACTGCTGTTAGTGTGTCCTCTGTGATGTGCTCAATATCCACTTGGTGTAATCCTAGTCTGATTCCAAGCTGATGCCATTCTGATCCTATCTGCTCTGCAAGATCACTGAAGTAAAGGTCGCACAGTACCTTGCTTTCCTTACAAGCTGTAATATAAGGACAACAAATTAGTAGTGAACTGTGAAGTTTATGATAATCTGCTCACATCCTATCTGCTCTGCAAGATTACTGAATTAAAATTATCATATGTCATGAATGACATGGTTAACTATTATCGTGCCATAATGAATACGGCGGAAGCACTCAGCACAGGACAATGGGCATTAACAATCACTGCTTTTACGAATGTGAGCAAACATGCATGAAGCAGCGAAGCAATCGCTCGCTCGCGTGAATAAAGCAGCCAATCGATAACGCGCTCGCGTGTAAAAAGCACTATAACGATAGCGTGCATGCAGCCTAATGGCACGATATGAGTTAATGACAATGAAATTTTAACGACATGTGCCATATGCATGATTATTGATCCCAACAAAGAATTTTGTTTTTATTACTGATGGATGACGTCATCTAGGCCCCGTTCTGTTAATTTCTAAAATTGACCATATTTCAATCATACACTGTCGCTCATAAAGTTGGAATATTTGTGTTTTACCCAAATTTATGGAATTATTTAAAAAATAATTTAAAAATAATAGATCTAGATAATAGTATACATTCTCAGATTTTATTAAATAATAACTTGACAATGTGTGTTTTGCGTGACTGCTAAAGCATGTGTATGCTACTATGCTTTTCAACGAGGGGACCTACGCCCTTAAGTCATAAATGACAGTAATGAGGATTAATGCCCCACAAAAGGGCACTAATATAGCACATCGACACAGTTTTGTTCCTGGGGCCTCACAGTTACGAGGCCATTGCTTTGTCACTAAACCATGACTGTACGCAGCGGGGGCTAGGGTAGGGGGCACTTTCCATAAATAAAAAAAACAAAGAAAATGCAATAAATTTTCAATCATTTATTGCATTTTACCCCGGTTCCCAACATAACAAATCCTCTGTGTGCCCATGCCTTGAGCCATAATGCATGGCCGTCCAGAGGATTTTTTTATGTTGGGGACCGGGGTAAAATGCAATCAATTATTGAAAATTGATTGCATTTTCTGTTTTTTTTTTAAATTTATGGAAAGTGCCCCCTACCTTAGCCCCCGCTGCGTACAGTCATGGTTCAGTGACAAAGCAATGGCCTCGTAACTGTGAGGCCCCAGGATCAAAACCGTGTCGATGTGCTATATTAGTGCCCTTTTGTGGGGCATTAATCCTCTTTGGGAGTGTCGTGGTCGAGTGGTTTAAGGCACTTGACTGGAGATGCGAAGGTCGAGGGTTCGAATCCCATCACGGCACTAATATCCTTTGGCAAGATATTAACCTGCACTTGCTACTCTCCACCCAGAAGTTAAATGGGTACCCGGTAGGATGCGACCGTCATTGTTGGTCAAACAGTTTTGAGCGTTAATTTTCGCCTGGCTGGAATGCTCCCCAGGGAGTGGAGATTGTGCACACGTTGTGTGCGGGCAAGTATTGAATCCAATGACCGGGGTAGTAATATACCTGTAAAGCGCTTAGAGACGTCATTGATGTATTAAGCGCTATATAAAAGCGGAGTTATTATTATTACTGTCATTTATGACTTAAGGGCGTAGGTCCCCTCGTTGATAAGCATAGTAGCATACACATGCTTTAGCAGTCACGCAAAACACACATTGTCAAGTTATTATTTAATAAAATCTGAGAATGTATACTATTAACTAGATCTATTATTTTTAAATCATTTTTAAAATAATTCCATAAATTGGGGTAAAACTAAAATATTCCAACTTTATGAGCGACAGTGTACATTGTCATTTCTGAATATTTAATATGCCTATATGTCATGGGTTAACTTTTGGTCACACCCATGTCTGTGCTACGTCAAGGCGGAGGCTTACGTCAAACTTTAAAATTGGTCAAAATGCTTATTGGACCAACAGATTACCGGTACAGGTTTCAGACCTTTTTGAACATTCACAAATTTTGCGCGAGCAGATGCATACGTGCATGTTTTTGGGAGTGCCGTTCGCACTGAATGTATTAATTCAATTTGTTCAATGGTATTGTGTTGCTGTTACTATTCTTAGCCATTTGAAATCACGTTTAGCCATTATCGACTCATTTAGCTCATAGGCGTTCGTTTAACCTCGAAATTGAAGCACAAGTGCATATGCAACTAGATGGAACTTCGACTGCGTGTAGTCGAAAATGATGCCTCTGTCATTGAGGAATTTTACAAACCAAAACAGAAGAAATGTTTCAAATTCAAGTTCGATTGTAATCCATTAACAGGCTCTCAGAATATCGTGATTACAAGCTATTTCTCATATACATGTATGACCCTTTGATCTTTGACCTCATGACCCCAAAATCTACTCAGTTCATTGGCTCTGCATGCAAGATACATACATGTCTTGAGTTTGATGGTCATCTGTCCACCGGTTCTAATGATAATGCGATCACAAGCTATTCATTTTTGCATACATAATGAGCCCCATGACCTTTGACCTCATGACACCAAAATCTAATCAGTTCATTGTCTCAGCAAGATATATACATGTCTTGAGTTTCATGGTCATCTGTCCATCTGTTCTAATGATAATGTGATCACAAGCTATTTTTGCATACATAATGAGCCCTGTGAACTTTGACCTATGACCTTGTGACCTCAAAATGTAATCAAATAATTGGCTCTGCAAGATACAAACATGACCTAAGTTTGGCCGGAATCCATCAATCAGTTCTTGTGATAACGCGATAGCCCTGTGATCTTTGACCTTTGGCCTCGTAACCCTAAAATCTAATCAATTCATTGGCTCTGCAAGATACATACATGAACTAAGTAGGGCAAGCTTATTTTGCATACATAATGAGCCCTGTGACCTTTGACCCCATGACCCCAAAATCTAAACAATTCATTGGCTCTGCAAGTTACATACATTTGATTTGATTTGATTTATTGGTTTCTGCATCTTTTTTCTTTTTTCATCATACATTTTCATGAACATAATATGGTTTGATACAATATGTTAATTGTATATAATTTTATACAGATAATAGACGAATTTAAACAAATATATTGAATGCATAATTAACATACATTAGATGCAGGAGGGCTACAGAAATAAGCAAAGTAGCTTGACGTGCCCGCAGCCCTCAACTTAGATACAACAACAATAACAAATACAAATAGAAAAGACTGACTTGCAAAGAAGAAAAGGAAAGGGAAGAGAAGGAGAGTTGGTAATAATACAATAAATCTCGTACATCTGCTGATTGAATGCAGGTTCATTCATGAATGGCTAAACGATACTAGGTCATGGACGATTACACATTATTGTTGAATATACAGTCAATGTACACACGAACATGAATATAGTACAATTACACACGACAGGATCAATACTTAGACAATAACATAGCTTTAACTGCCTTCTTAAATGAATACAATGTCCTAAGGTTTCTTATTACAATGGGCAGAGAGTTCCAGATGTCTGGGCCGGCGTGTCTTATGGATTTGAGAGCCAATGCGGTTTTTGGATTTCTTAAATGGAATTTTTCAGTTTGCCTTGTAGGGTAAGAGTGGATGTTTTTATTCAAATTAAACAATGGGGGGAAATAAGAAGGTAGTAAACCGTTTTGTAAGCGAAACATGAAAAGTGCTATTTGTAGAATATATATATCATCAACTTTTAGAGTTTTTAGTTTCGAAAACAAGGGATTGGTGTGGTCGCGATAGGAAGAATCAGTACATATACGCATTGCTTTCTTTTGTAACAGTAAAATGGTGTCAACGTTACTTTTCGAATTTGCCCATATAATGTTACAATATGAAATATATGGCAGTATTAATGAATTATATAACATAAACAAGATATTTGAAGGGACATAATATTTCAATTTACAGAGAATACCAATATTACGTGAAATAGTATTAGAAATATATTGCACATGATTATTCCATCTCAGATTTTCATTGATCAAAACACCAAGGAATTTTGTGCTATCCTTTTTTTCCAATAATTCACCATCCAAAGTAATTTCAATGTCAGGAATATCATTATTTTTTTCTGTTCTGAAAGTATATATAGTTTGTTTTCTTTAAATTAAGAGACAGTTTATTACTTCTAAACCATTTTGATAATTTTGGTAATTCCATGTTAATATTTCTTAAAAGGCTCTGAAAATCTGAATTGGAACAAAATGCATTGGTGTCTTCAGCAAATAAAATATATTGAAGTGCATTTGATGAATTATAAATATCATTTACATATATCAGAAATAACAAAGGGCCGAGGATTGACCCTTGTGGCACTCCACACGTTATAGATAATAATTCTGATTCATTTGAATCATAACATACATATTGTTTTCTATTTGTTAAATAATTTTTAAACCATTGTATAGCAACACCCCTCAATCCATAGTATTCCAATTTACGTATAAGTATTGTATGGTCAAGAGTGTCAAATGCCTTGCTCAGATCCATGAATACTCCAATAACATGCTTATGATCAGCTAAGGCATTTGACACTCTATCAAATAATTGTAACAATGCTAACTCCGTTGAATGAAATTTTCTAAAACCATATTGATTTTCATACAATAGTTCATTTTTTGTTAGAAAATCATACAGTCTATTATAAGTCAGTCTTTCTAAGACTTTAGAAATACTTGGTAAGATAGAAACAGGTCGGTAATTTGAAACTAGAGAAGAGTCGTCTTTTTTGTATATTGGAATTAATTTTGCTATTTTCAGTGAGTTCGGAAAGACTCCTGTTGTAAGTGATAAATTACAAATGTGTACTAGAGGCGTTACAATACTTCCTGCTATTTGTTTTAAAAAGTGCGTACTCATCTCATCATGACCACAAGAATAACTTATTTTCAATGAATTGATAATATTCAAGATTTCAAAACAGTTTGTAGGCATAAAGAAAAACGATTTATCACATGGATTTGAAAGGAATTGTAAGTAATCTGAACCATTGGAATTTATTTTCGATGCCTGAATAGGGCCTACATTTACGAAATACTTATTGAAACAATCTGCTATATCTTTAGAGTCTGAAATTGTCTGACCATCATTGTTAATATTAATGTTTGACTTGGTCTTTTGCTTTCGAAGAGTTTCTTTTATGACTTTCCAGGTAGATGCCATATTGCCGTTAGCATTTTCAAATTCTTTTACATAGTACATTTTACGAGATAGTCTAATTATTGTTGTTAATTTATTCCTATAACATTTATATTCGTATTTATTCTCGTTACTTGGATCACGGAGACTACGTTTGTACAATATATTTCGTTTCTTAATTGAACGAAAAATTCCCTTCGTTATCCATGGATTTTGTGGTTTTCTTTTATTTTTATTTTGTTTAGTCTTTGGAATACATCTATCAAAGTGGGCTGAAAATATATTCCAAAATAGTCCATATGCAGTATCAGTTTCATTACAAGAAAGTACATCATTCCATGTTTCCATCATTAAATCGTTATTTAAACATACTATATTTTCTGCTTTAAATTTACGAGACATTGATATTTCCTTTTGTTTTGTACGAGACATGAGATCATTATTACAAATAAGAAATATAGGAATGTGATCAGATATTTCACTATAAACTAGACCAGCATTCATATGTTCAGTAACAACATTCGTAAAAATATTATCTATTAAAGTTGATGTGTTCTGCGTAATTCTTGTAGGTTTATCAATGGCTCCAATGAAAGAATTCGCTTGTAAGATATTCACAAAAGTATTATAATAATTATTATCCGAGTTAAACAGGTCTATATTAAAATCACCCATCAAGTATTCATCTTTATTTTCATGATTTATCCGTTCTAATAAAATGTTTAAATCTTCCAAAAATATATCAACGCTCGTATTTGGAGGCCGATAGACCGTACAGACAATGATATTTTTTTTATTATGCAAGTTAATTTCTACACTTTTTGAGTCAATGAAAATACTGTTGAAGGTAAGATCTGGTCTTATTTTATACGACACCAAATTAGATATATACATCGCGACTCCACCACCTCTACCAGATTGTCTATCAGAACGTATTAGTGAATAATCATTGATATTATATATAGGTGGTGAGTTATCCCTCAACCAAGTTTCAGTAACACCTATTACAGAAAAGTGTATAGTAAGAGAAGACAAAAGAAGGTTTAAATATTCATGGTTTTTGGCAAGACTACGAGCATTGGTATGAAATAGGCTGAATGACTGTTTATGATTCATAAAATTTGAGTTAAATTCATGAGGAAGGTAATATTTACAAGCTATGGCATCGTGTATACTTGGGTTTATCTCTTCATCATCAACCATCGTTATATAATATTGTACCTATGTCGTCCATGACCTGACACATATCATACAATAGTGAGATTATTATTACCAACAAAGGAGGGGATAGAAAAAGAAAGATGCAAGTCAAAGAGGGTGTACCAGGTGAGGTACATGGGTACATTATAATACAATTTATAAGTGAAATAACAGTATGTCACATATCAACTCTCCGTATTAATATAAACAAATTATATATGGTCTAATTCTTATCAGACATCATCATTATTATTTACGTCAAGAGTAAATAGAGTGATAAAGGAGAGAGAAGATGAAAATGCAAAGAAAGCAAGAAGAAAGTCATCATTACATAGCATTCAATTGTGTAAAATACATACAAAAACATGCATTCATTCCACAGTCTTACATGACCAAAGTTTGGTAGGAATCCATCAGTCGGTTCTTGAGATAACGCGATCACGAGAACGGGACGTACGTACGTACGGACGGACAACCCGAAAACATAATGCCTCCGGCTACTTCGTAATGGAGGCATAACAATTTCCAAAAGTGGTAAAAAATAACAGATTTTGAATCCGCTATATGAACCCTTCAAAATGGCTGGTTACCCCCAATTTTCTTTCATGTTCTGATAGGGTATGAATTGGAGATGCGATTACATGTTTCAAGTTTGCTGTTAGAATTAGGTAATATTTGCCGTTGTTGTTTTGAATAATTCTTGTCTTTCCCTATTCTGATGTCTCTCATATTTAATTATTTTGTAGCTGAAATTTTACTTTACAAATGTTCTACAATTCATTTTTTTATCAGAATACTGGATCGTGGTCAAAATTCTGATTTAAGGTGAAAACTGCAAAATCTGCCATTATGGTTTCTACTTGTACATGTTTTAGGAATGGAGGATGGGATTTTTTTCTTCAAATTCCAAATTTCTCATTCGCTCTGTGTTATTAGATTATTGGTTGCATACTGTGGCAAGTTTCCTAATGAGCTTGTACATAGGCGTGTTAAATAGTCATCAATATCAAGTAACAATAACTGTTATGAGCAACTGAAATTGTGACAATTGATGAGCTGGGAGTAAATTTGTCATATCATTTTTTTTGCATTTGTTACTGATAACAAGTTTTATGAAACAGGGCTCTGGTTTACACGAAAGAGTGACAGCCGACAACCTTTATTCCTTGCTTTCCATTTTTATTCTGTAACTCAACTCGCTGCTCAACACTTGGAGCAACTGCTGAACACAAGTATGGTGACTCTGAAATAACAAAACTACATCATTCTGTCTGCAGAGGATTATACATTCATTGACAGTGTGTATTTAATCCCATTCCTCACACCCAATAGAATAACAACAAACCCTCTCTTGATTGATACAAGACATTATATTCTATACTAACATATATAGAAGTAATGTATAATATACTTGTGAGCTTATCGAATAGACACTCCAGATTCAGACAAGAAATCTAAAATTCTACTAGACAAAAATGCTGAGAAGGAGAGGATAAACTGATTGCATACTTACTTGATAATCCACACATCGTTGGACTTTCGTTCACTGTCTCCACTCCTTCCTCACTCATACCTGTATCAAAATACATAACAAAAAAACAAAAAAATTCAAATTGAAACGAGTTGAGGTCTGGAGGCATGATGGTTCAGTGGTAGAGCTGTGGTCTCGTAACCAGGATGTTGCAGGTTTGTAACCAAGTCGATGTTAATTAGTACCCTTTGGAAAGGTATTATGCTCATTACCAAGTCCTTCGGAGAGGACTTACGCCATCGGTCCCCTGATTGCTTACTTATAAGCACAGAATGCTTTCTTAGCAGTACGATAAAACAAAAAAGTCTAGTGGATATTAAAATCAGATGGCTGTGGATCACAGGGTATTGGAGGTGACACGACATTTGCTCCTGCGACAATTGCTCCGGGCTTTATTTCGTCTAAGATGTAGGGTTAGGGTTAGGGTTTCAATAGGGTTTTATGTTAGGTTTAGGGTTAGGTTTAGGGTAGGGTATAGTGTTGAATCCAGGGTTGAAGTTAGCCATTCGATTAGTGTATGAAATTTAGAGCGGAGCAATTGTCGCCGGAGCAAATGTCATGGAATCGTATTGGATTCAAATCCCCTGCCTCAGCAATACTATCCACTGGCAACATATATATCTACATTTTGGGGGTTTGTGAGTTTGGCGTGATCTTCACATCAATCTAAAGTGTTTGGATATATCAAGCAAATAATTCTTTGACCATAAACATTTAGGGTAAAATTAATGTGTTCCTAATCCCACTCCTGACACCAAATATAATAACAGTAAGCCCGCTCTTAATTGACACGAGACATAATATTCTACATTAACTTAATATATAGAATGGTATACATTTGTGAGCTTATTGAATAGACACCCTGAATTCAAACTGAGAAATTTGTATAGCCCTACCAAACTTTGACTTGACTGCAGCCGTAGGGATCCTATGTTGTCCACACTGGAGTGACTTTCGCTTGAAGCAGTCTTGGAACAGTTTTTTCTTATGGCACTTCGGGCACAGAAAGCAGACATCGTATTGGACCCTTTTAGCCCAGTGCTCCCTAAGGCTATCAAGGGTTCTCATTACAAAGTCCATTACCTGCCATAAACACACAAACAACACCAAGATAGACATTTTATTTCAAGTTTTATTTGGTCTACTTCAAGCTTTTTTCTTAACTTATGATTCAAATTCACATCTCATAATACAGATATTTACAATGAAAATGTCATTAGAGTAGTGCATTGATCGCAAGTCACATTGGCTAATTGTCTCTTAACCATATAGCCTGGGCTATTTTGGAACTGCATATCCTGAGGGTGGGGGGTTCTAAGGCCCCCTTAAGATCTCAGCCGTGAAGCCGGTGTGAAAATGTGCATACCGGTACATGTCAAGTGAAGTGTATAGAGTACCATGTTAACTTCTGTTTTTCAAAAAATTCACTCATTTTCACATTTATAGTAATTTACCGGTATGCAATTAAGGTCATAACATTCACATTTTTACTCATAAATTATATATTCTTTATATTTAAACATTCATTTTCACTACATATATTCTTTAGACCATTTGGAATAATAACACAACAACAAAAATTGTAAGAGCCAGGTTATTCCTAATGTTATCTGTTGTTGTGATAATTTCTTATGTATTTCATTATTATGTATTTTAATGTTTCATTTCATTTCTAACTAAAATTAAGTTATTGTGACCCCCCCCCCTCCCATCCAAAAACAAACAAACAACTAAATTATATACAAAACCAGATGACCAACGTTTCATCTCTTTTTTGGAAAAATGATATTTCCATGTGTTTTGTAGTCAAATCACGAAAATGAGCGATCTTCAAGCTGACATGCAAAGACAAAAGGTTACTTTACTTTGTAACCTAAGTCCAATTTTCAAAATAATTGTTTCAAAAGATGCGCAAGATTTGTTTGCGTTAAAAATGATCGCGAAAAATGTAGCGAGGGGGGGTTCTAAAGCCCCCCTTCCAGGCTATATAGGGTTCACCCGGCATTGACTACTGGATTCTCACATTCTCATATGCTTAATACAGGAACCGGATGGCAATGGGAACATAACAAAGTCTGGGGCATGCATTAAGTGCATTTGCCAATTTGGGTGGAGAAAAAAAGATGGTCCTCTCATCTTTCTGATCCATGAAGATTACATGTATTTTGAGGTTTGTTTTCAATGTATCTAGACGAAAATTAATCATGAACTATTAATACTCTCTTAGAAGTTCATTTACAAAGGTGCATTAATTTATTGACACAGAAAGGTTTGAGAAAGGTCTACCATTTTGATGTAGCACAAAGTTTCAAAGTTTGATAGCTACAAACTGTGTTACAACATAATTTTATACTGGGTGTAAAATATAACCAGACTTTCAGAAATAGAATCAGAGTTAATCCTGCCTTCAACTGCAATTGATATCTAAGTCAATTTTAAGTACCCTTTGGTCTAACTTTACTTTCATCTACTCTAACTGAGCTCAAAGTCCCACCATACTTTAGAACATGGACCGTTAGTGTAAAATCAACTACAGTGAACTCTACGTAATCCAAGTACACATCACATTTTCCCGTAATTTTTGTTACCAACCTATGCATATATGTGTTATTCACACTTCAAATCACAAGCCAACTTTTGCCTAAGTCAAACAATTTTTTTGCGGTCCCAACCGATTCTTCTTATGCAGATTTAAATGTATTTGCTTCTTTCTATTAGAACCATATGTTCTATGCCACATCCAAAAACTGTTTACCTGCGACACTTTCAATTCTATGGTTCACAGACCTTTTTAAGATGTGTACTGGCAGACTAAAGCCAGCTAACAGTTTTTGAATCGCAAAAAAAATGTTCAACGCCCCATTGTAAACGTCAGACAATTGGTATGTACCTCTATCTTTGTTCATTTCTATTCATACTAATTGAAACCATCCTGTTGAGCTACCTACCTCTTTGACAGCACTTGGGGCTGGAGGTTGATGAATTTCCCCATCATCATCAGAATCAGCAACTGCTCCTTTGTATACAGTGACCTAACATGTTCAGCAACGAAAGGTCAAGGGGAATTTAATCATAAGATGGTGTGTAATTGTGTACAGTTTCCCTCACTTTTGAGAGGGTTATTTATACATTTATTAAAACATTTATTTATTCTGGGTTTGTTTTTACAGAGTATGCTCTTAAACCTCCACTGATACAAAACCCTCATATAATTATGATAAATTCTAGGAGTTAAACGAATGCACTCTGTCATTCTATGTCAATTTAACAAATTGGTTTAATATGGGTTATTACAGTATGTCCCATTTGCAGGCCAAAAAATGAAAAGGTTAAATTCCAAAGGCATTTGAAAGACTATATTAATTTAGAACTTCCCTCAAAACGAAAGGGCTTGAAAATGACTTTTAGTGGAAAAACAATTGGACCATCAGTTGTCGAATCGAGTTAAGTGATTGCAATCATGTAAGTTATAGTCTGACTTTCAGACCCATTTACCCAATGGTTGTACGTTTTGTGCTGCACAAAGATTCCATCAGTTTAATTTTGGCCATTACAAGTAGTGTCTTATTGATGTAGACAAATGCTCATGTACCTGTTACAGCTCATTTTATGTATATTATTACCAAAGAAAAAAAAGATGTTAGTCACTCAAAAGTGTCTGACAATAAAGTCTAGAAGGTAAACAGGCTTCCTTGCATAAATTGAATACTAGGATACTGCTAATGTTTATTTTTCAAAGATAGGACATACATGACATATTCAAAATTCTTGAAAAGCTCTACATAATTTGACGTTGGCTGCAAAGGGACATAGTATCTTTAAGCACACAAAAAACTGATTCGCAAGAGAGCACATATTACATTATACAATTAAATACAATGTCAAACAAAACAAAATATTAGAATACATTACAAAACAAAACAGAGACCAAAAGATAGATTGCAAATAGAAACAATCATTGGGCTTGTGATCATATCTTAAATACACTTACCAGGTATCAGCTAAGGATGTATGTGTATTTAAAACCAATAAAAAACAAACACAAAGGGTGGGCTTTTATTAGGTTCCGCTTTTCAGATTAGAGCAATAAAAACCCAAACCTTGATACTGAATGGTAGGTAAAGTTTTCAGGGTAACACAATGAAATTCTTTGAAAGGAATAAGAGCCCTGAAGAGCTCTTGGTTCTCTACATATCGACAGTGCGGTCTGATTGTCTTCAGGGGAATTACTATAACATTGCCAGGTGGAGGCTATTCATTGCCTATGAAGGAATCCCATGCGCGGTCTCAAAAACTTGACCTACAATCCAGTATCTCCACCATGAAAAAAAAAGGTATCACTGACACTTGACTCAGACCTTGATAGTTGCTTCATGAGGAGGTAACATCTCCAGTAAGGCATGATGCTCTTCATCAACCATTAGACTGATATGACGATAGAAAAGATTGACTGGTTCTCCATCTCTTTCACCCATCCATTTGACTGCTCTCGCCATCAACCGATGAAACAGCCCATCTGTGGAAATGGCACACAAGAGAGATGACCAATAGATTATGGCTCGTGTCATTTTGTAAACCAGCTCAAAAAAATATATTTCTGAGAAACGTGCCCCTTGTGCCCCCTTAGATCCGCCACTGTAGACAGGTGGCCTTTATAGAAAGGTGGCCACTTTAATAGATAGGTTTGGCCCTATACAAACCTTGTTGCAATCTAATTGCCATAAAGTCTCTTTGGAGCAAGAAGGCCATTAACTCTACGATACATTACATGTGTTAACACCCTTCTGGCTGTCAACAGATGCTGATTTCATCCTCACCTGGTAAGAAACCCTTGAAGTCCACATAGAAGTCTGTAGATGATTTGATCTCTTCTAGGGGGCAATCGGACGTCAGCCTCGAAGGAACATAGTAGCGCTTCTTTACCACCTTCTCCGTTTCATTTGATACCTTTAATATCAAAACATATCCAAACACTTAAACCATAAATACAAAATAAAACAAATCAACGCAAAGCGTAGCATCTCCTCGCAGGGTACAAATGACCTACGTCAGAACAAGTTACCTCCATTGGACTATACTATTATATTACTAGGCAAGGAAGTTAACCACATTTTTTTCACATATATAATTAGGTGTTTTTGCATATGTAATGAGCTTTGACCTTTCACCTTTGACCTACATACTCAGAAATCAAACTTAGGCTGTACATGTATTTTGAAACCATGTACATGTACCTTCATATTAAATTTCATTAAAATTCGTCAAACATTACTCAAGTTATCGAATGGAAACCAGATTCCCATATTAAATGAGCTATGACCTTTGACCTATATACTCCGAAATTGAACGCAGGCTGTGTTTTGATACCATGAACCTTCATATCAAATTTCATTAAAATCCCTCAAACATTAATAAAGTTATCGATCAGAAACCAGATGTGTATTTTTTCGCATATTTAATGAGCTATGACCTTTGACCTACTTACTCCAAAATTGAACTTGGCCTGTATTTGGATATCATGTACCTTCGTATCAAATTTCATTAAAATCCGTCAAACATTACTTAATTATCGATCCGAAACCAGATGTGTATTTTTTCGCATATTTAATGAGCTATGACCTTTGACCTTTGACCTACGTAGTCCAAAATCGAACTTAGCCTGTATTTTGATATCATGTACCTTCATATCAAATTTCATTAAAATCCGTCAAACATTACTGAAGTTAGCGATCGGAAACCAAATTTGTTACGAACGGATGGACGCACGCACGCACGCACGGCAGCGTTACTATATCCCCTCCGTCTTCGTCGGCGAGGGGATAATAAACCAAGATACAATGTTGTTTTTCTTCAAGAAATCAAAGCAAAAAACAAAGCCCTTCATATTTCACTCATCGTTTCATTTCACACATCCCACTCCTGCCACTAAATTGTTACAGTTTCACAACACTGTTGACCAATTGAGCGATTTATATTCAAAATTTCAAAAATAGACATTCGGGTACCATTTGTCAAAGCTCTCAAAACTGTTCTCAGTCCCTACATTTCACAGCACAAAACAACATTTTTGAAAGAACATGTATGGAAAGATATAAAAAATGACGGTATCCAAATTTAAGCACATTTAAAATTTGTACATTATGAACCCACCCGAGTAAATTTTTACAACGTACCTATATATATATACCAAAGCTGGTACATGTCCCTTATTTGCTACTTTATTGTCCCTATAATTCTAGTCACAATATTTTGAGGTTAACGTAAAACATGATGTTTAGCTCCTGCGATAGCTTCATGGTAATTTCTTACCCTAACCAAATTCTAACTCAAGTTCAGCACTGGACCAAACAATATACCCTAACCCTAACCATAAAATCTAATTGCAACCACAATCCTAACCCTATACTTTTGATAAAATAAACGTGGGGCAATGCTGCGGTACGAGTCGGAGCACCATTTAGCTGGAGATTTACCTCAGTGTCTACTCCATCATGTTGCTTTAGCTGAAGTTGTTCTACAGGAGCCTCACAGATGAGATCAAACTTGGCCATGAGCTCGACTAAGGCCTCCTTTTGCTCCAAGAAGCCTTGCCACATATGCTGAATCAACCTATCCTCTAAGATACCATCCTTCTCAAGAGTGGTCCAAGCATCACTCACGATCCCATCCTGGAATTAAAACACAATGTTAACTGATTGGCAGTTGGAATAAGTGGACATAGGAGTATAGATTGTAAACCATTACTACATGGTAAAAGTGAGAGCTTTGTTACATCAATATTATGAAATATAGAGACTTCTTTACAGCCTTGTTCAAATGGGTCATAGTGCTGCAGTTAACCGTAAGATTTGTTAAAGTGTACAGTACTTCCAAATTATATCTTTTAACACAAAGACACATTGTGTCTGAATCTGATGACAGGGGAAATGATACATATGTAAAGCTATTACAAACATTGTTGATGTATTAAGCGCTATATAAACCCAGAATAGTATTTTAAATGGAAGAGAAGGTTTCTCACCCTCTCTGCAGAACCCATGATAGTAATAACCTGCTTGAAGACATCAATTAGCCACATCTCCTACAATGTCTTGTAGGACAGACTGCACAGGACCTTTATTGTATGCAATCACTTTGCAATGCCCACTTCCCATTCATTTCGTATTTAAACAAATTGCTGCAGCTTTACCGCAGCATACATGAACGAGGTTGTAAAGGAGGAGGTTTCTCACCATCTCTGCAGGATCCAGGATGGTTATGACCTGCTTGAAGACATCAATAAGCCACTGAGGATTTAAGATCACCATGTCTCGTAGGAGAGACTGCATGTCTTCAATGCCTCCATAGTAGACTACATAACCAAGGTCGTGGTAGAAGGTCAGCATTGTGAGAAGTTCACGCTCTGATTCCATCCCGAACGGCTGCGTCAGTTCCTTGGTCTGGGAGAATAAAGTAAATAGCTTCAAAATCATCATATGATTGGTGAAAAACATCACAAATAGCATCTATCAAAAAGATAAATATCATAACAGTAACATTACATTTAATTTACACAAGGCATATACAGAATATTAATATTTATGAAGTATTACTCTTACAGGGGGCAACATGAAGCCTGAATCTAATGCCAAGATTTTTAAAGGCACTGCATCCTATTATTAAGATGGGCATAAACTAGGCCATTTACAAAATAGAAAGGGTATCATTGATGCATTCAAATAATATAGCATTACATATCCCCAACAATGCCAGGAGAGTTATACGTAGCTATGAAGAAATTAAATAAGGACTAAACTTACATTTTCTTGGAAATGAAATGGCGTGACAATCAATTTGTTAAAAAATTCAGTACATCAAAATGGCAAATTTGAAAAAGAAAAAAAGGTTTCAAAAGAATGAAAACGAATTTTGGATTTTAAAACTTGAAGTTCAAATATGAACTACATGTATATATATATTGCTCACTAATGTTCTTCCACTACAATACCTAAACACAAATTATTTGAAAGTGGCAAGAAGAAATGTTGGAGTCCTACCTGATCTAATGACAAGTAATTGATTTTATCTGCAGCTAGAGCTTCCTCAAATAAGAGCCATCTGAGTGGAATCTCTTCTCCCATGTAAGGCTCTTCCATCGCTACTTTCTTAACATGTTTCCTCAGTTCGACCAGCTACAAAGGAAATTAAGTATTGGTTGGTTTATTATTTTTAAAACTCTACAACGTGTCACATGCAGCTCAAGTCTGATATTGTCTTTCTTTACAAAGTATTCAGATATGTACATCATAATAAAAAAATATAAAAATACAAAAGCAATATCACAAAATAACAATAGTTACACCACACAGCAGTATTAGAAAAGATGTAGAAGAAAATGGATGAAGATGTGGATAAATAGTCATCAAAATAATCAAGACAATGTCATTAAATATTCAACGATAAATTCAATTGAGCATGTTCAGGACTATTAAACTTATTGCACAAAAATGTCACTTTAAAGTAAGAGAGAAAATAACTGTACAGATGTAGCACATAAATGTGAAGAAGAATCGACATGGGTAATACAAAAGTGACATTTCTCTTTCACATGGCATATAAACAAACATACATGTATATGTGCAGTGTTATTATTACCAGAGGCAATTAAAGCATGAAGCTTGTGTCAAGTTTTCTAAACAGAATAACTACTATCGAAATCAATGCCAGTTGATTTTACGTAGTAAATACCTATAATTGATTTTTGTCAAGCAAGGTGGATGAAAATCAGTACTACCTAAATATTAGATTTTTTTTAATGAGCAGTAGATTAAAATAAAGGAAATATTACTTTTTGGGAACTAGCATGAAATTGAAAGTGTTTTGGGAATTATCATAGAATCATATGATTCTTTGAGTGAGGAAATATTTTAGGATTACTATCACAAAACATTGAGACTTTATGTCAAAAGGAATAAACATCACATATTAGAGTGGGCAGCTTTTAATATGTTTGTAACAAGTCAGATTTTAACAAATGGGTATGTCAGCTCTTTGTGTTGAAAGAGCATCTTAATATATGCCATAGTTAACAAAATCGGGACAATTTTTAAGACAAACCCCCCCCCCCCCCCCCTGAGTCTAATATTCCATAATATTTTATCCAAATGGCTCCAAACTAAGGAACAAAGTGTAGATTTTATTTTGTAAAGAACAATGGACTGCATTAGCTTAACACTTTTAAGCGATATATTATTGTTAAAATGGTTCGAACATTTAGAGCAATTTGTGCAGCACTTTGTAACTGCATGCACTTTTCTTTTTGGATTGGATGTAACTGGATTGGATAGATAATCAGTAATATACTCTTTTGTTACAGGGTTATTATAAATTGTGATAGCTGATGTTTATTTGTGATGTACCTCTTCATCTTCGTCCTCTAAGCTGTTTTCAATGGCATAATACTTGGGGACCACATGACATTCAAACGGCCTCTTCATGATAGATTCACGGATCTTCTTAAAGGCAGAGCCAATCTAAAAGACAAAAAGAGTGAAATGAACAGAAATTACACATCTTAGTCATAATGTTAAAGTGCGGGTTCATAGAAAATCACAAATATGGCAAATAGCGTATTACTAGAAACTGGTAAGCTAACAGATGCCATCATGCAAGTTTTAGGTCAACTACATATCGGTTTATAAAAATACAAATAAAACAACCTCCATAGCATCTGGAATATGCGAGAGATTCGCCGGAAAAATAATGATGTTTTAATGCCGTCACAATATTAACCAACCCTGCCCAAGCAGACGACATCCCATAAAGAATGAACATAATTGCAATGCTTTTATTTCTCAAATTATAATAAGTTCAGTGTATATAAATGTGATGGAATTTTACACCATTCAAAAAGGGACATGACCCCCAATCTGATAACTAAATTCTTTTGTTTGTAAATACACAGGATAAGGGTTAATAAACAATCAAAGAAACCACACTTTCAAATTAAAAAACCTCCGGAATGATAGCATGGACGTCATTTGTTCCCTCTTGAAATGCCGAACATGCGGCAGTGTATGCAGCTGAAAATACAATGGCGTCTTATTTTGTTTACAAGCGACGGATTACTTTTTTATTTTAATCCTTGTATTTTTCATCAAAATAATACCATGCACGGGTTTAGAGTGATGCAATAGATTAAACATTTCGCCTGGGGTTATTGAAGAGAAATAACTGAAGAAAAGATGACAAAACAGGCACTGAAATTGTGCGAGATGTCATGGGACAATGTCTGCTTGTGCACATCATGTTCAACATGTGACGTCATGGAAGCGACCGGGGAGCTTTTCAGGTGCTATGTCGGGGCTGTATCTAAGCGTTTTGTAATTGTTAATAATCATTACTTCAAATGTTTCCAAGCATTGGCTTTTGATAACCTTGGCCAATCAAAGTGTCACCTTTGCAATAATGACATTAAAGTTAGTTTTTTTAAATCAATGAACCTTCTCTTTAAAGATAAAGTTGAGTTCTGGTCATGCGATTTTATTGTGAAAGAAACGTTGTGGAATCAATAAAAAAAGGTTGATCTTCTAGCATTATCAGTATTGGTGTGTACTGCAAGGTTCTGGAATCATCAAAATTGTAAGAAATTTGGCCCAGTCTTGGTGAAGTAATACAAGTATCGTACACTGAAAAATATGGGACTAGACTAACATGTGGCGTAAAAATCTGTCCCGATTTTTATGTTGTTACATGCCATATTTAGAATATTAAGGCATTTGAAGAGCAATGCTTTTCAGGGAACAATTTTTGTCTGATGTTGTTCCACACATGCATAATACAATGATAATTACGCTCACAAATTATTTTTCCCCTCTTCCCAGATCTCAACCTTCTCTTTAAACATGCATGCATATAACTTACTTGAGACAAGAATATGATAATCTACGCCAACAAAAAGAATGACGATATTAAATAGCATTATGCAATTAAAGACCATGACATCTCATTGGTTTTAATACAAGGGAACAAATGAGAGAAATGGATCAGTGAAGAATCTAACGAAATCTGTCTAAAAATAAGAAAGCCATTACATTTTGAAGTTGTAATCAATAAAACAAAATTATGCAACTCTGTGACTGGTCCTCTCCCATTTGCTTGGTAGTGCAAATTTCATGAATTCTCATTTTCTAGCTTATTAATGAAGGAATGGGGCTGGGTAAAAACATATTCGTAGTGATTACATCTAGGGTGCATGAGAAAATTAAATAAATAAAGGTACCAATTTGCAACCCTTTGGGGTGCAGGCCACTGCTACAATAGCAGCACCCTTGACGGAGCAAATGTGCACCCTTAGAGATATGTATAATGTGCATGCACAATACGTGTACCACGCGCATGCCACATGCATGCACAGTACACCAGAACTAGGTAAGTCCCGGAAGTGGCTCAAAATTTCATCCAAGAGGCGCACATCTCAGCATCTGGGGGTATATTGGCGATAGCAAGCATTGCATGCAGGACCGTCCAGAAGAACAGCTGATGCTGATGTACGTAGCTTCCTGGGGTAAAAAAAAAAAGTTATTTTATTATCAACATACATGTATATGTAAACCATTACCTTTTTCTTTTTCTCTTTTGCATCTCCTTTCACACTTTCTCGATGCGTTCCAACAATGAATATCGGTGGAGATTTCTGGGCGGTTTTAGACGTATTCTTACGCCTGACCGAAGAGGGTGCCACAGCATGGGCGTAGATGGAACACAACCAGAAATTGATGAACTCTAGACATGTTAGTTCTGATTTGGCACCTCCTTTAGCCTGTGTTTTAATTGTAAAGAAGTATGTATAATAAGGCAAATGATAAAAACACAGAGAAACACCATGGCTTTGTAATCATTCTAACTGGGTAACGCATAGGCCTACATAAGCCACATCCAACATAATTTTTAATTTTATTGTTGTTAAATGATTTATTGATTTATCCTTTGTACAACCTCATAACATAATAAATAATATTGAGGAAAAATACTTTCTGCTATACTAACAGAAATAGAATCTTTAAAAGATGGGGGTGAAATGAGATATATTTGAGGAGATGGTAAATTAATCATCAAGAGAAATAACAATACTTGTTGATTTTTAATTAATAAAACATTAACATCTATTATGATTGGTAATTTTTTTCCTCAAAAGTTGATCGCCTTAATGACCAAGTGTGGAAGTTATTGGCAGGATGACCTTGTAGGCCAACGTGTATTTTTCGAACAGAGATGGACTTTCAAAGAGATGGACATTTTGACAATTCAATCTCACACCATGCTCTCACAAGAAAAAAAAAGCCAAATATATCACTGATTTTAATAATTGCACCAACAATTTACACATGTAATAATCCAGAACGAAACAGGTAGTTGAATCTATATTTTAAAAGAGTCGAAATGTCAATGAACAAGAGCTATCATAATATTATACTTTTTTTTTTTTTTTTTTTGGGGGGGGGGGGGGGCAAATAACTAATGTTTGGCAAAGAAAAATACAACACTATCTATCATTTATCTATCCCCTGTAAAGCTTAATTTATTTTAATACCATGTCATAATACTCGTCTCTGGATTCAGGGGGAACGACAGAATCCAAACTTCTACTGAGATCAAAGACAATCACATAAATGGCTCGCCACGTCAGAAACACCTATGGGAGAAGGGAATACAAATGATGCAAAAGTATTTAATAACTACCATGCTATGTTGTTTCTATACGCTCTTGTTATTTCTATAATAATATGAGACCTCAGGCAATATTTATATATGATTAATATGATTAACAACTAAATCATTCATACTCCTTGTAAATTTGATGTTTTTCGTAAATCATAAATGCAAGGTGGACTGATTGAATTAGGGCCTTTGTTGAATACTTTTCGATGTACATGTAAGCTTCAATATGTCACATTCTAAGGAAACATAAATCTGGACATCAATTGTTCACATATTTAAAAAAATTAGAAAACTTGACTGATAAGGGTATGAATAATTTAGTTGTTAACTGTATTAACATAGAGAGTATAATTCATCAGTAAGGGCAAGAGGCCTATAACTTGCAATATACCTCTTTACAAACCCAAGACAAGTATTTAGAGGTGTCGTGGACGAGTGGATATGTCACCGGACTGTGGATCACAAAGTCCGTGGTTCAAGTCCTACCGCGGCACTAATGTCCTTTGGCAAGACATTGATCTACATTTGCCACAATCCACCCAGGGGTTAAATGGGTACCCGGTAGGATGCGAAAGCTAATGTGCTTAGATTAGCAAGTGTGCGCTTGTAAAAATGACGCCTGGCTGGAATGCTCCCCAGGGAGTGGAGAATGTGCATACATTGTGTGCGGGTAAGCCTGAATCCGATGACCGGGGTAATAATATATATATCTGTAAAGCGCTTTGAAAGGGCCTTCGGTCCTGAAAAGCACTATATATTTGAACTAGGGTAGCTATTACTATTATTATTATTTATCTATTGGCAGTCTTGCCACCCCTACATGTACATTACAACTCTACAGGCACTAGTCTATCTGACATGAGACGCCATTTTATCCTTTCCGCACTAGTAGACCTCAATTCCTTCCGCATCTAAACCACACAAAATATGTGAGAGCATCCTCACGGTCAACTTACGCTACCCTCTAGTCGTGTTAATAGCGCGTAACTCCTGGATGAATCCAGGAGTCAATCAGTTGGCATAAGGGTCAGCGTAGCTAACACGACTATCATTCAGACGATCACTACGTTGACCTTTATGTCGCCTCACCATATTTCATGCCGACTAGCTCTAAACACGACCTTTACGCCGTCCGAAATTCCCATGGTGTGAACATGGCTATTAATGAACATGTCATTTATGGTAAAACTAATATGTATATGCCAATTACAGCTGTGCATATTAAAAGTACACAAAACCATATGCCCTAAACTGAAGCAATATATCGAGTCTCCATTTCTAATTTCTTTGAGAATGAGATGTCTACACGGAAACTGATCAGAAAAAAAATCACGGGAGAAATATCAAATATTAAGGACATGAATACCATGATGGATTTATGGGAGACTGTAGTTAATAACAATTGTTTCATTTTTCTTAAATACCTGAATCTAATAATACTTTAAAAATTTGCTTTCATTTATGAGGAATCAAACATGCATGTGCTGAAAATGTTCTTTTACCTGATGGGTTGTGTAGTATATGTCGTGTCCAGCAAAATCCCATATACTTAGTGAGACTCCTTCTCCTCTATCGCTTTCAGTGCTGTCTGTTCCTAACTCCTGGGTAATGAAAAAAAAATGAATACAAATCTATATGAGCAATCACCCAAAACAAAATTTTACAACAAAATATGGGAACATCAGTACTGATCCTGAAGACAATCACACAACCTCTTTGTACAAACTTATGGAGAAATCTTCTATGTCACATACTGTAGCATCTATTTTTGCAGAATATGAGTAACTAAATGGAACATCGACTGCGCGCAGTCGAAGATGATGCCTCCGCCATAGAGCGATTTTACAAACCAAAACAGAAGCAATTTTAAAAATTCAAGTTTGATTGTAATCCATTAATATGTTCTCAGAATTTTGTGATAAAAAGCCATTTTTCATATATGTATGACCCTTTGATCTTTGACCTCATGACCCTAAAATCTATTAAGTTCATTAATAAGCTCTGCAAGATACATTTACATGTTCTGAGTTTGATAGTAATCCATCCATCAGTTCCAATGAGAATGCATTCACAATCTATTTTTGCATAATTAGCCCCATGACAACAAAATTTACTCAGATTATAATTGGCTCTGCAAGATACCGTAAATCTCCGTGTATAAGGTGCACTTTTTTTTTTTTTTTTTAGTTTTGATTTATGGCGCTATGCCTGGCAATGTCTCCCAGCTCAGTAGTCAGTGTGTTGACTCACCACTCGGAAACTACAACAACACTCAAATTTGTCTGTCATCTTGATTTGAAAGTAATCTTTCTAATAGATCTCAATATGTAGTTTATAATAATAATTCCTCAATTTTTTTCTTCTATTCATATCATGTTTGGCATAGAACACCATGCTTCTGCTAGGTGATGTGATGAGGCTGGTGTGGGATACTTGGTATCATGAAGCCTTAGAGTCTGGACCTGTTTTTAATTTACATTAATGATCTTACACATTCTTCTACAACGACATTGTTACTATTATTTGTGACAAGTTCACAACTTCAACTGCACCTCGATGTAAAATGAAGGTCCTTCCCCGCGTGGGTTTTCGGCAACAAAACAACAACAACAAAACAAAAACTTTTTTATTTTTTTTATTTATATATTTTTTTGCCCCCAAAATAGGGGTGCGCCTTATACACGTAGATTTACGGTATATACATGTTTAGAGTTTGATGGTAATCCGTCCGTCTGTTCTAATGATAGTGTGATCCTGAGCTGTTCTTGCATACATAATGAGCCCTGTGACCTATGAACTTTGACCTCATGACCTCGAAATCTAATCAGTTCATTGGCTCTGCAGGATACATACATGACCCAAGATACAAGACCCGTTCACAAGAACGGGAGGTACAGATCGACGTATGGATGGACGGACAACCCAAAAACATAATGCCTCTGGCTACTTTTGTAACGAAGACATAAAAATATCCAGTAAGTAAATAACCATTTTGTAAGCTATATACATGTATATATATATCCACTCAAGTGCAGCAAACAAGAATGTATAACGTCCAGCATGTCTCTGAAGGAGCAGCAAGTCTATAAGAAAAAGGGTTTTGGATCCCTCACAAGTTTTTTTTCACCATGGAAAATGGAAACCTATACGTTCCAATAAAGGCAACTTTTTTTTTCCGCCTTTGATAGATCTTTCTCACTCTCATGTGCCTTTTAATAGTATATCAATCTTTGCGTGGACTTTGAAATACTGTTACTTAATATTTTCCATCTCTCCATCTTTCTGGGTCTAACAGATTATCTGCAGTTATACACTCGTGTGGAAACACACCATGATGTAAAACAGATTATCATATACCCATTGTCAGAGGTGGATATATCTGTGTATGCTGGCAGTCACATGGTCTGTAGAAATGTTTCTGTTAACATTAGTGTTTAAGGTCATGTATTAAACACAACACTCACTTTCCAGACAGTCATCTAGTGAAGCTGGTAAATTCTGATAGCTGCGCAAAAATATGGTTTGTTGCGCTTTTAAAGAAACTGACTCATTACATAATTCTGCTAAGGGTTACTCTTACCAGTATTTTGTTTATTTTAGGTACAAAATGTTGTTATTTCTGGATCTCCTGTGGTAAGGATTAGGCATGCAAGGATAAAGATCATATATTAAATAACATGGAAGATTCTAGGAAAACAAAGACATTGTAGAAAATCTTATACATATTATCCCACATAAAGATAGAAGGTTCTAAAATGAATGCTACCTTTACCTGTTCCTTAAGCTTTTTCTCCACCAGACTTGCTACTTGTTTGGGCATATTTTCATCCTCGTCTTTGGCCTTGGGCGCCTAAAAATAACAAAAAACAAAACAAATAAACACACAAACCTATTTCTACAGGCTTCTGCCGAGAGTAGTATTGCTGTGTGGTTCTAAACTTTCTTGATCATGTACACAAAATAAACCAGCATTAAGATTGTCACCAAGCAGCTTGCACTAACTGCATCACAATTAGCAACTAGAGCTACTTTTTTTAAGTGGTTCATGAGATGATCCTATATCATTCTGGACGGGTCTAGAGTAATTTATTGTGTCATTGCATGACTAAGAACTTGAAATTCCAGATGCAAACGGCTAATATATATTCAAGGGTTTATGAATACTTGAATGGCTAATACCGAGTTAAATGTAAACTTATATTGCAGTTATGAAATTGAAGTTCAAAACAGCACAATGATAAGAAACTGCTTCCTAAAAAAGTTACATACTTTGTGGCTGTTAGACTTGTACATTAGATATCATGAATGAAATGCATTTGGAAAGGAAACAGCGACACTGACATACAGTAGTGCAGCGCTTGTCAACCTTTCTCTAGTCGCAGCACCCTTTTGAAAGATAAAGAGTTTTGTGTCGCCCTAATTCCCAAATTATTTAGAGAAGATTCATTTTCCATCGCTCTGGTACACCTCAAGTGCAATAAAATACTTACAGACATATTTAGTTTCTAAAAATTGGGAGTGAGCGAGCAAAAGTAATGCCATTTTTGAGCGTGGTAAAAGTATTATTTTGTAAATCAAAAACACTAGATAAGATATGGTATCATGTATGCAGGAGCCTCGTCGCCCAATACATGCATCCCAAATCATATATTTGGTCATCTCGATGCAAGAATATAAGGATATTCGGGCATCTTGTTGTCCAGATTCATCCTGCTTCTAAATGTTTCGGGCAAATGAAGCGAACTAGTGTGGTAAAAAGGCAATTTTGATATAAAAAATAATGTAAGATATATTCGGGCGCCTCGTTGTCAAAAGAGATATTCTTGCACCTCTTTGACTAATTATGTAGCTATTCAGTTACTTAACTACCTAAAATCCTAATGTTTCTAAAGGTTGCAAGGGAGTGAAGCGAGTGAGGAAAAAAGACTCTTAATTGTCTTTAAAACGTTATTTCTTCATGAAAATACATAGCGGTTTCTAATATATTTTCATTTCATAATGGATACAAAAATAGATGTTCAATTAATTTCTCCGACGGCACCCCAGGGTGCCACTGCATCCCGGTTGAAAAATGCTGCTACAGTGCATTGTAGTCTGAAACAGCCCATTTAATTATCAAATCTTACTTACTACTTAGGTATGTTGCTTTCCAATTCATTGAGCGAATTTCTGACATTATTCATTTGTTTGGAAGGTCACTCCTCTATCACAATCACAACTCACTACTACATTTACTTTCAAAGAGATTTTTATGAGGATTAATAAGTACAATAGCCATTTCATTCTCTCACACTTGTATACCTCAAATCAGACGGTAATTACCTGTGTTGGGGTCATGGTCAGCGTCTTTGCTATTATACACATTATCCAACATAAAGATACAAGGTTCTAAAATGAATTCTACCTTTACCTGTTCCTTAAGCTTTTTCTCCACCAGACTTGCTATTTGGTTTGGCATATTGTCATCCTCCTCTTTGGCCTTGGGCGCCTAAAAATAACAAAAAACAAAACAAATAAATACACAAACCTGCCTCTACAGGCTTCTCCAGAGAGTAGTATTGCTGTGTGGTTCTAAACTTTCTTGATCCTGTACACAAAATAAACCAGTATTAAGATTGTCATCGAGCAGCTTGCACTAACCGCATCACATTTAGCAACTATAGAGCTACTTTTTTTAAGTTGTTCATGAGATGATCCTACTCTTTATTTGTTTACTCTGTCATTCTGGACTGGTCTAGAGTAGTTTATTGTGTCATTGCATGACTAAGAACTTGACATTCCAGATGCGAACGGCTAATACATGTACTAGGGTTTATGAATACTTGAATGGCTAATACCGAGTTAAATGTATACAAATATTGCAGTAATGAAAGTGAAGTTCAAAACAGCACGATGATAAGAAACTGCTTTCTAAAAAAGTTACATACTTTGTGGCTGTTAGACTTGAACATTAGATATCATGAATGAAATGCATTTGGAAAGGAAACAGCGACCCTGGCATACAGTAGTGCAGCACTTGTCAACCTTTCTCTAGTCGCAGCACCCTTTTGAAAGATAAAGAGTTTTGTGTCGCCCTAATTCCCAAATTATTTAGAGAAGATTCATTTTCCATCGCTCTGGTACACCTCAAGTGCAATAAAACACTTACGGACATATTTCGTTTCTAAAATTTGGGAGTGAGCGAGCAAAAGCAATGCCATTTTTGAGAGTGGTAAAAGTATTATTTTGTAAATCAAAAACACTAGATAAGATATGGTATTATGTATGCAGGAGCCTCGTCGCCCAATACATGCATCCCAAATCATATACATGTATTTGGTCACCTTGATGCAAGAATATAAGGATATTCGGGCATCTTGTTGTCCAGATTCATCCTGCTTCTAAATGTTTTGGGCAAATAAAGTGAACTAGTGTGGTAAAAAGGAAATTTCGATATAGAAAATAATGTAAGATATATTCTTGCACCTCTTTGACTAATTATGTAGCTATTCAGTTACTTAACTACCTAAAATCCTAATGTTTCTATTAAAATGTTGCAAGGGAGTGAAGCGAGTGAGGAAAAAAGACTCTTCATTGTCTTTAAAACGTTATTTCTTCATGAAAATACATAGCGGTTTCTAATATATTTTCATTTCATAATTGGATACAAAAATAGATGTTCAATTAATTTCTCCGTCGGCACCCCAGGGTGCCTCGGCGTCCTAGTTGAAAACACTGCTGTTGCGAGGTGCCACGGCATCCTAGTTGAAAAATGCTGCCGTACTGCATTGTAGTCTGAAACAGCCCATTTAATTATCAAATTTTACTTACTACTTAGGTATGTTGCTTTCCAATTCATTGAGCGAATTTCTGGCATTATTCATTTGTTTGGAAGGTCACTTCTCTATCACAATCATAACTCACTACTACATTTAATTTCAAATGGATTTTTATGAGGATTAACAAGTATAATAGCCATTTCATTCTCTCTCACTGGTATACCTCAAATCAGACGGTAATTACCTGTGTTGGGGTCACGGTCAGCGTCTTTGCTATTACATCCGCACTAGCTTTACAATAGTCATCCTCTGTGAAAGTAAATAATCATATATCATTTTCTACTCCTGTATCATATAGTACATTGTTATATAAGGTTGTATGACTCCAGAGTAATTTAAATTATACGATTTTGATAAACAATTTGACGTGCAATCCTGCCTTTTAGTCCGGCAGCCAAATCCATATTATTGGCCTAACCTTGTTTTAGGGTCTATAGTTTTTTTTTCAATGGATTATGATTGCCTAAACCTTCTATTTGAAGAATCCGATTGCTGACACTCTGTCAGCCTTGAGCAATTTAAGATATGTGACGTCATACAAAATGGCCGCCAAAGTACATGATTTTTCTCTAAAAATGTATAATAAATATATAATAGGGCTTTTTCTACAATTTTGGGCAGCCAAATGTCTGTATCTCTCTAGGACCATCATTAAAAATTGTTTCGTGATGTTGCACGGCCATAGATTACAAGCTAATTTGCATATTTTGAAATAGCGCCCTCTATAAATATATTAATTTTGCATAAAAATAGGTGTGCCAGCCAAATGCCAATTTCTTATTTCTCAATGGATTATGATTGCCTAAACCTTCTATTTGAAGAATCCAATAGCTGACACTCTGTCAGCCTTGAGCAATTTAAGATATGTGACGTCATACAAAATGGCCGCCAAAGTACATGATTTTTCTCTAAAAATCTATAATAAATATAAAACAAGGATTTTTCTACAATTTTGGGCAGCCAAAATGTCTGTATCTCTCTAGGACCATCACTAAAAATTGTTTCGTGATGTTGCACGGCCATAGATGACAAGCTAATTTGCATATTTTGAGATATAGCGCCCTCTATAAATATATTAATTTTGCATACAAATGCCAATTTCTTAGATCTATGTCACGTTAAACACATATTATATGCTTCGTATGCATGAAATAATTACGATTGTGCTGCATTTATCTTACATATTTTTTGGTCTAAATTAAGATACAATCGTGTAAAGAAACCAAGATCTACAAGAGAATCAGTGAGAAGTGATTTTACGGTACATTATTGTTCCATTCATAGGCTTTATTTAGACCAGCATTGATCCAGCGTCAGTGAATGATGATAAAGCATTTGGCATCGGTACCAGACAAAGTTACCTGGTGGATTCTATGACACAATTTCCAAGAAAGTCTACAACGGGTACCTGACAGAAATTGTCAGCCCAGACACCAACTGTAAACCAAAGTGTTTCTGGAGTTTCATAAACGGCAAGCGATGCAATGCTTTAGGGTTGGCTCCATTGAAATAATCTAATGGAATGACTTACTCAGATAACCTCTCAAAGGCGAACATTCTAAGTTATCAGTTTTCATCCATCTTCAACTGCAATGAAGATATGACTAGTCTGAGAGACAAAGGACGAAGCCCCTAGCCAACCATGGATCACATTACTATCTCGCCACCAGGGGTTCTGAAGATCCTGTCTGAGCTTTATGTTCATAAAGCCACTGGTCCTGACCAAATCCCAGCCAGATTTCTGACCACCAAACTGACACCTGTGTTCCCTCTATTCTTAACCAGAGCGTGCATACCTGATAAATGGAAGATGGCTATATAACATATAGCCACCTTTCTTGAAGATGGGATCAATATATTATATTGATCCCATCTTCAAGAAAGGTGACCGTAGCAAGCCAGAGAACTACAAAGCTGTCTCTCGGACGTCAGTAACCTGTGAAGTACTGGAGCACATCGTTCTTAGCAGCAATATGAACCACCTTGAAAGCCACAACATCTTGTCTGATGCACGACATGGCTTTCGAAAGAAGCGAGATCCTGCGTCTCACAGCTTGTCCTTGCTGTCCTGGACCTTGCCAAAGGCATCGATGCCAGAGACCGATTGGACATGACACTCCTTGGTTTCTCCAAAGCATTTGACAAGGTTCCCCATGGAAGGCTAGCTGTTACACAAGCTCCAATTCTATGGAATCTGGGAACCCACACATGCTTGGTTTTCTGGCTTCCTGAGTTACAGGACCCAGCAGGTGTTACTGGAAGGACCCATCTCCAACACCAGCCAAGTAACATCTGGCATCCCGCAAGGCAGCGTTATCGGCCAGATGCTGTTTCTCCTCTTCCTCAATGATCTGCCACCGTACCTCTCCCCAAACCCAACAGTCAGGCTCTTTGCTGACGATGGCATGCTATATACAGCAACATCAAGACATAGGAAGACGCCTAACGTTTCCAAGAGGATCTTGACTCACTGCAACGCTGGGAGCGTGATTGGCTGATGGAATTCATCCCACATAAATGTCAGGTTCTACATGTCACCAATAAACGCAAATCCATCATCAAATTCACGGACAGACCCTAGATGACAAAAATATAGCAAAGTATCAAGGTGTTGAGTCGCAGAAAAACCTCAGCTGGAACCCACATATCAACATTATCAGCAAATACTCCAACTCCACCCGTGCCTTTCTTCAAAGAAATATCCAACCATGTCCTAGAATAATTAAATAATTGTGCTACGATACTCGCCTTCAACCAATCATGGAGTATGCCATCATCATAATTATATGGGACCCTAACACTCAAACAATTAGCAATCATCAAGAAGCTTGAAATGGGTCAACGGCGCTATGTCCGCTCCTTCTGCAATGACCACTGCAGGACAAGCAAAGTAGAAGCCATCCTGAACCAGCTCAAGTGGCCAACATTACAAGAATGCAGGGTACAGGCTCAGGTGGTGATGATCTTTCGCATCAACAACCCGCTGAAAGACTTTCCACATACTTTCCTCACTCCATCAACATCCCTGCACAGAGGGCATTCCAAGAAGATAATTGTTCATTTTGCCTGAATGCTTGTCTAAAAGAGGAGCTTCTTCCCGGATACAATAAGACTCTGGAACTCCCTCCCTTTGAACACCGTCAATTGTACCTCTGTTTAACAGCTTCAAGCACAAAAGTTTCTTGCTGTGCAGCTCTTGCTATGACTAAACAGTCAAATCCTAGAGAGGCAGGTCCTGTTGCAAATGCTGCAGACAAATTTCATGTGTGGCTGTGCTGTTGAAGCCGTGGCTAGCTGCCGTCTTTGTTGTCTTTTCTCCTCCCACTGTTCTACTCTCTTCTGATCACTCCTCTGTATACATGTCTTCACAGCGCATCTCCATTTGGGGCAGTCTGAAGCATAGGCTTCCCATTTTGTAGGGTTGATTTCACTGGCCTCCATATCCCTCTTGCACACATCCATAAAGCGAAGGCCAGGTCTTCTAACAGTCCTAGTTCTGGTCGCTAACTTTCCGTACAATATGTCTTTTGAAATGCGGCCGTCTTCCATTCGACTGACATGACCAAGCCATCTCAGCCGTCGTTTTGATAGAAGAGCGTAGATGGTCATCATCCCTCCTTTTTGAGGACATCCTTGTTTGGAATGTGGTCCTGCCATTTGATGCCTAGGATTCGCCTCAAGTAGCGGAAATGGAAAACATTCAAACGGCGCTCCTGACTTGCATACAGGGTTCACGACTCACTGCCATACAGGAGAGTGCTGAGCACATAGGCCTGGTAGATCTTCATTTTCGTGTTGGTGGTTTATAGTAAAGTGTTCTTCCAGGCCTGCTTTGAGTGTCTAGCCATTTTGGTTGCTGCCTTGCTAATGTGAACGTTGAGCTCGAGATCAAGGGAGAGGTTGCTTAATACATGGAGCCGAGGTAGGTGAAGTTTTCAACCACTTGGAGGGTGTAGTTTAATTAACATTGGAGGATTCGAAAGTCTATGACACCAAGTTGATATACTCTAGAGTAATAGGACTGCAGGCAAGTTGAAGATATGTCAATATCAAGAATATTTTGTCATAGAAGCTTTCACCAGGTCAAAGGCGAACTTGAAGAATTTGACAAAGGTTGACGTGTCACTTGAACAACCTTGTACAGTCCGTTTGATGGTTGTGCTCTACTCTGGATTAAAATCTGATGATCTTTGGTTGGTGTGCCACCAGGATTTCTAGAAGTCATGACGAATCGAGAGTCATCCAAAAGAGTCTTCCCACCTCACTGCTTCCCTCCCAGAAACTACTGACAACAAACTACAGTTGATCGACATCATATACCGGTATGCGTGATTCTGCAGAATGATGAGGTGTTCAGAAATAGGCAAAAGCACAAGCTGGTCATTACCGGTCAAGATGATGTATCTGTTGAATTGATACCAGGCAGCGATGTCATGCCAAGGGAAGATCTTTCCAACACATGAAGAAGCAGACAACACCATAATACAGCAAGCGATTCAAATTGCTGCTAATGAGAAAAGTTATGTTAGGGTCGTGGCTGTTAGGGTTAGGGTCCATCATTATCTACATGAATAACTTAGAATGCCAATGATCATGGAGTCATCAAAGAGCGAACTGTTATTGACATTCCTGCCACTGTACACAAGTTAGGATATATCATTCCATTGATGTTGGCAGGACATGCGTTGAGGGGATGCGACACTATTGGGGTATACTTTGGGATTGAAAAGGGTACATGCATTGCTGAAAGTGATGAAGCAGAAGATTTGACTCCCTTTGGACTCAGTTGGCAAGAGAGCTCATCTGCAAACATGTGTGTGGAAGCACGCCTTACAGTCACGACCCACATCATTGGATCCTACAAAGTATGGCTATGCGAAAGAAGAGGCGTGCGCCTGTAATCCAGCTAACAGTGGAAGTTACAAACTGATTCAGCCGAGGACGCAGGTTCGAAACTGAGTCACGTCTTTCGGATGGTGACGTTTAAAGGTCGGTCCCCAGACGTAAATAATCATATCTGATTGATACACGTCTGTAAAAACCCAATACACACACAAGAGGAAACTAAATCTCTGATCCCTGTCACAGTACTTACAAATGTAATGTACAACTCGCACCGGACAACATATTAAGGTTAATACGGTGCACTTGTGCGAGTGGAAGCTTATGTAAATCATCACGGTGCCAATGCACAATTTTCTGTGGTTTTCGCGCCTCTGTCGAGTGTTATAACGATCAAACTAAAGCAGCAAATGATAGCCATTGGAAGGTAACCATGTTTGGTCATTTAGGGTGGATATTTCGCTTTATTAAACTAATAAATTCCCTCGTAAGAGAGGAACCTTTTCATGATAGGTTCATATAAAAGAATGTATTACCTCAAAATACAAATCAAATTTCGGAATGATGTCACTGAAAACGGGCATTTATAACCATATGGCACCTCATATCTATGGGACAGAGAGCATGAAATTCTAGCTTGTTTTCTTCAAGTATTAAAGATAAAGACCAGTTATGGTCATGCGATTGCATTGTGAAAGAAACGTTGTGGAATCGATTAGAAAAGGTTGATCATCTAGCTTATAAGTATTGGTGTGTACTGCAAGGTTCTGGAATCATCAAAACGATTAGAAATTTGGCCCAGTCTTGGTAAAGTTACAAGCACTGTACACAGAAGGATGTATATGGGACTACGCGACACGTGCGCGATATCTATCAGGTCTAAATAGATATAATAATTTACCAAATATATTTAATTAGTAGGCGGTTTCTCGGCAAAATTTGTATCATCACGTATTAGTCAAAACATATTCTTTCACATGATTGGTGATAAGAACTTCCATTTCATTTTTTGAGAGGGGGGCGTTTCCAAAACTGATCTTTACCTTTAAAGTACAAAATAACAAAAAAATCACACAAAAATGTGGAGCACATTTTTTACTAATTATATTCAGTGCGTCTGACTTATAAAAAATGTTAATTTTATGTTAGAAATTGGCATTTGGCCATCATTTAAAATTTGCAAGTTAACGTGTCTATAGAGGGCGCCAATCTGAATTATGCAAATTTACATGCCATTTTTTATCATACAACATCGTCAATTTTTATTTAGTGATGATCCTCGAAAAAAATCAAGATATTTGACTGACATTTAATGTAGCAAAATACTGTAAACAATTTTGTTATCATTAATTTTGGTAAAAAAGGGTATTTTGGCGGCCATTTTGTGTGACGTCACATATCTCAAATTGCTCAAGGCTGACAGAGTGTCAGCAATCGGATTCTTCAAATTGATGGTCTAAGGAACTATAATCCAAAAAAAAACAAACTATAGACCCTAAAACAAGGTATATCGAGATGGCTGCCGGACTATTTGTAGCAAGTAAAAGATTACCAGATAGCTAGAAATATGATGTGATGTGATGCAACTCCTTCAAATGTGCTAATGCACATCTTGACTAAAAAACTATTTTCTTCAAGATGTTGGCTGAAAAGGAAATGTTATGGTGAATTTTAACAACATGCTAGCCATAATATTAATAACAAACTCTGAAGAACAAAACTTGGCAGACCAGGCTTGGGCAATTAGAACCACATAGTGGCTCTCAAAAAAGGGAAAATAAACAGAGAGGAGGAGAGAGATGGCATTGTGGGTGGGAGAAATGACGGATGATCATCCTTCAGTAGAGGTAGCTACGGTAATCATGGTACTGATGCCGTGAAGATAAGCCAAGATGATGTCGCACCTCAGATGGAAAGGCAGGGCAACGACAGTCATGAAATCCACTTCCAAGATGCTGAAGGGCTGGCGTAGAGGCAAAAAGACCTCCTGCAAAGCATTACTTTACAAAAGGTTCTTGAAGAAATTGAGAAGCACCAGCTAAGATCACTAAGGCAGGTTGACATGAAGTTATGGCCCTGTCGCACCTTGATGATTTAGCCAGCATATGCCGACGTATACAATTTCTCTAAAATGCTGGCACAAGCTGGACTATCAATGTTTTTTTCCTCCAATTTTGAGTGTATACATAGCGCATTCATAGCGAGTTGTCCGATGCTTCTCAATTTCTTCAGGTCCAAAGAATACAGAATGAACAAACTACAGGCAATGAATTTAATTCCTTTTTAATTTCTTGTTGTTCTACTTTGCATGATAATTTTGCTTGAATTGATTTGTTGTCCTATACTGATTATTTGTGTGACCTTGTATCTGAAAAGTTATATTTTAAACCTGTAAGTGAAAATGAATTGTTGGAATTCTGCAAATTATCCAAAAAAAAACTAATTTGTGTGGATATGATAAGTGGTAAAGTATTGAAACAGATAACTTATTTGATAATAATTTGATAATAAATGTTTAACAAGTGGTATTTTTTCCTAGTAAATTAAAGATTGCAAAAATTATCCCTGTCCATAAAAATGATGATTGTCATTTATTCAAAAATTATTGCCTTGTATATTAAAACTATTAGAAAAGTGTGTATATAATTGTTTATATAATTTTCTTTCTAAAAATGATGTACTTTCTGTCAAAAAAAATAATTCTACTGCTCAGAATATCGAGATTACAAGCTATTTTTCATATTCATGTACATGTATATGTATGACCCTAAAATCTAATCAGTTCATTGGCCTGCAAGATACAAACATGACCTTAGTTTGGCATGTATCCAACGGTTCTTGAGATAACGCAATCACAAGCTAAAGTTCTGCATACATAATGAGCCCTGTGACCTTTGACCTTGTGACCCCAAAATTTGATCAGTTCATTGGCTCAGCAAAATACATACATGACCTATGTATGGTAGGAATCCATCCATCTGTTCTTGAGATAACACGATCACAAGCTATTTCTCTGCATACATCGAGTCCTGTGACCTTTGACCTCATGACCTCAAAATCTAATCTGTTCCTTAGCTCTGCAAGATACATACATGACCGAATGTTAGTAGGAATCCATCCATCGGTTCTTGAGATAACACGATCACATTTAAGCTATTTCTGCATACATCGAGTCCTGTGACCTTTGACCTCGTAGCCCCCAAATCTAATCAGTTCATTAGCTCTGCAAGATACATACATGACCGAAGTTAAGTAGGAATCCATCCATCAGTTCTTGAGATAACACGATCACAAGCTATTTCTGCATACATCGAGTCCTGTGACCGGCCTTTGACCTCATGACCTCAAAATCTAATCAGTTCATTAGCTCTGCAAGATACATACATGACCGAAGTTTAGTAGGAATCCATCCATCAGTTCTTGAGATAACACGATCACAAGCTATTTCTGCATACATCGAGTCCTGTGACCCGCCTTTGACCTTGTGGTCCTCTAATCTAGTCAGTTCATTAGCTCTGCAAGATACGTAGGGTGAGTTCAAGCTACACTTTTTCACCCTAGAAACATGTTTTTTCAAAGACGTTTAGTTTAAAACGCATTCAAGCGGTTTTTCATCGTAAATAAAATAGACGCGTTTCAAAACGCAAACATGAAACGGTGAAAAAGATGCATTTTGTAACGTGATTGCTAAAAATCGCTTGAACACAACAGAGGTCTCAATCATGATTCTATATGCGCCATTACGTGGCCTGCTTCCAGTTTGGCACACAGTCGACTATAAATTCAGAAAGCGCACGCCGAAGTTGACCTATACTTTCTGGGTCAAACCGCGCAGTGTGATGCGCAGTACGTGGCTGGGCTTGAAATGAGCGAGAATCAGCGTTGATGGTAAATATCACTTGAACGATCTACCGCAGTCACTGTGTTTTGTGACGGCGGGTTTGATTTGTGATTCATGTTTGTGGTTCTAGCTTCAAAAAATCGCTTAAAGGGACCCATACATGACTCAAGTTTGGCAGGAATCCATCAATCGGTTCTTGAGATAACGCGATTACGAGTACGGGACGCACAGACAACCTGAAAACATAATGGGTGGTATTCTGGTAGCTAAGCTAAGTAATTCCGTACTAAGTTAGTGCATACTATAAAGTTAGTCCACACTTTTATGGAGTGCCTGTTGCCAACTCATTTACCCCGTACAGATTATTTTAATCCTTCAATGAAAAGTGGCCAATTTTTTTTATTTTGCAATGAAATGGGAAGAAAAAGACAATATGAGTATGAACTGAATTTCAACATAGTCTTTGGTAGATTATTTGTCATGAATATTGAAGGAGGAAGATGAAACCTAGCATTTCATAGAAGTGTGAACTAAAATTATTGTTTAGTCTGGACTTAGTCCTGGCTTAACTTATGAGAATACCTGCACCCAATGCCTCCAGCTACTTTGTAACAGAGGCATAAAAACACAGAACTGGCAATGAATTAATGGGCTGTGTCAGTTGTAGGATATGGAGCTGGAATACTCAACTGGAGCACGGCTGAACTTCAGACCATGGACAAAAAGCGAAGGAAGCAGATGACTGCATCCATGAGCAAATGTTTGTCGTTTTTATCTGCCAAGACGATCTGGGGTTCGAGGGCTGATTGGCCTGGAAGACTATGTGCGCATGGATCAAAAAAATGTAGGTAATTTAGCCTATTACGTCGAAAACAGTACACAGAACCACTACTTGATGTGGTTGAATATGAAGGAGCATGTGAAAGATCTAAAGCAGAAGGAGGAAGAGACAAAGGAAGCTTAAGAATTTGAATGCTATATAAGCCGTTACATGGCTAGTTGCTGCACCAGACAGAGCAGGTAAAGGATGACAGGTCTGGATGGGACTGGATGAAGAAGGGAGACCTGAAGAAAGAGACTGCAGCTCAAGATCAGGCACTGAAGACAAATGTATTCAAGGCGAAAGTTGAGAAACGAGATGTGTGAAACAAAGAGCCAGTGGATCATCTGATCAGTGAATGCAGTAAAATAGCGCAAGTTGCGAACCTCTAACGACACAACAATGTAGCCAGAATCTTACACTTGATCCTTGTCAACAATGGACTTGAAGCTACAGACAAGTGGTATGTATAAGCCAGACAAGGTCGTAGAAAATGCTAAAGTGAAATTGCTCTAGGATTTTAATATCCTGACAGGTAGGGGGAGATGCAGGCCCGGGGACCAGATATATACTGTTTTCACACTGGCAAAGTTTTGCTTAACCCCGTACTATAGGTGGGGTTAAGGGGGGGTCTTAGCCCCACCTATAGTCCGGGGTTAAGCCTATTACACTTTGTGTTCAGCCTCGTATTTACCAAAGTGGGCTAGCCCCACCTATAGTACGAGGTTAACTAACCCTGCAAAATAGCAGGGCTAACCTCGCAATTGTGGTGCTAACTCCTGCTAACCCCGCAATTGTGGTGCCAAGCAAATGAATGAAAACAGAAACGAAAAATAGTCCGGTACTACGCAATGTAGTGTATCGCAGATGCGAAGTAAGAAGCCCTAGCTGCACTGTCCAATCATAACATTCCCGATATCCGGGGCTAACGAATTGCAGTGAGAACAGCGTGAATTTTCTTATTCCGGAACAGGCGCTAGTACGGGACTAAAAACAGCGTGCGTGAAAAGCCCCCAAAAATAGTCCGGGGTTAAGGAAAGTACGGGGCTAAGCAAAGTACGGGGTTAAGCAAAACCAGTGTGAAAAGAGTATTAGACTACTGAGAAAGAGAATTAGGAACAGATTGAAAAGCTAGTATCATGACCTACATGTAGTACAAAGAGAAATGGGAATATTATAGTCCCGGTGGTGGTTAGTGCATTTATAGGCATGATCACAAGCAATCTTCCTTAACATCTGAATAAGATTGGGGTTACCACAAAGATAGAGCTTCAAACTGAGGTATTGATGAAATAATAACAATAATGATGATGATAATAATAAATAATGACACTATTAATAATAATGCTGAAAATAATAAAAGACATTTATAAAGCATGCAGATACCATGTGCTTTAGAAATTGTAACATAACGTTTATGAAAAGAAATGCTTTTAGTTTTGAATAAATGATGGTTTTCTGTCCTCAATTGTCAGTTCGAAAAATTCAAAATGTCAGAATTAAATTTATACTACTGCAGAAATGCGAAAGTAAATGTGGTTGGATTGGCACATGCACATTTTTAAAATGGTACCTGACCAGAATACAGAAAGTGGAGCTTGTGCACTACCATCTATAAGCCTAAAAATGTGAGCATTTTAAGAGAATATTTCATGTAACTGACATTTAATATTCAAGTCAGATTTAATTGCAGTTTATATTGTGCACTGAGTTTTATGACAACATTTCTGTGATAACACTTTAACAATACCAATTTTTTTATCAACTTCTATTGATACTTTATATATTCTGGACAATGTTTTAAGGATTGATCGAGGGATAAGAAAAAAAAAAAAAAACACAAACAAACTAAAAATAACAAAAAACAAAACAAATAAATACAAAAACCTGCTTCTACAGGATTCAGACCTCGGCAGGGAGTAGCATCACTGTGTGGTTCTAAACTTTCTTGATCCTGTACACAAAATAAACCAGAATTAACAGTGTCATTGAGCAGCTTGCATCATAATTAGCAACTAGGAGTACATTTTTTAAGTGGTTGATGAGATATGATCCCAATCTTTATTCGTTTACACTGTTATTTTGCACTGGTCTAGACTAATTTATTGTGTCATTGCATGATTGACTGTACTTGACATTCCAGATGCAAACAGCTACACGTACTAGGGTTTATGAATACTTGAATGCCTAATACCAAGTTAATTGTAAACTTGTGTTGCAGTAATTAAAACAAGTCAACGCAAAGCGTAGCATCCCCTCGCAGAGTACAAATGGCCTATATACGTCAGAACAAGTTACCTCCATTGGACTATACTATAATATTACTAGGCAAGGAAGTTAACCACATTTTCACATGTATAATTAGGTGTTTTTGCATATTTAATGAGCTATGACCTTTCACCTTTGACCTACATACTCAGAAATCGAACTTAGACTGTACATGTATTTTGATACCATATACCTTCATATTAAATTTCATTAAAATTCATCAAATATTACTCAAGTTATCGAATGGAAACCAGATTCGCATATTTAATGAGCTATGACCTTTGACCTACATACTCCGAAATCGAACTTAGGCTATGTTTTGATACCATGAACCTTCATATCAAATTTCATTAAAATCCGTCAAACAATACTAAAGTTATGAATCAGAAACCAGATTCGCTTCTTTAATGAGCTATGACCTTTGACCTACATACTCCGAAATTGAACTTAGGCTGTGTCTTGATACCATGAACCTTCATATCAAATTTCATTAAAATCCGTCAAACATATGCATACCGGTATATGCAAAGGAAACAGCAACCTTGATATACTGAAGTGCATTATAGTCTTTATAGACAGCTCATATAATTATCATTCTATTAATACTTACTACTCAGGTATATTGCTATCAAATTAATTTAACACAATTTCTGATATCATTTATTTGTTTGGTTGATCATCATAAATGAAGAAAAAAATTCTTCTGGCTGAATTTTACTTCTCCGTCATAATCATAATTCACTACTACATTTAGTTTTATAGAGATTTTTATTTGGATTAACAAGTACGATAGCCATTACACTCGCTGTTATTGCTTTACCCCAAATAAGATAAACAATACATGAACATGTATGGAGATAATAATTACCTGGGGTGAGGTCACGATCAGCCTCTTTGCTATTACATCTGCAAGAGCTTTATTGTATTCATCCTCTGTGAAAGTAAATAATCATATATCATATTCTACTATATTTTGTATCATATTGTTATACAAGATTGTACGACTCCAGAATAATTTTAATTATATTATTTTAATGAACAATTTGATGTGCAATCCTGCCTTTTGGCAAGTTAAAAATTACCAGATAGCTACAAATGCTATGTGATGTCATGCATCTCCTTCAGTTGTTCTATAATAATAATAATAATAATATGGATATTTATATAGCGCCGGTATCCGCCAGGCTCTAATACACTCTTGACTAAAATATAATTTTCCTTCAAAACCAATGGCTGAAAAGGATATGTTTTTGGTGATTTCTAACAACATGCTATAGCATATAATAAGAATAAAAACTCTGAAGGGAAAAAAAGCTTGTGAATACATTTATTTTCTTTTAAAATTCTGATTGTACAGGAAATGTTGAAAGTTGTTCCAAATACTTTACAGTTTATCAATCAGTTCAATAATTTGACATTTACATAGCAGTACAAAAACAGTGATATTGCTATGATATCATAATTACAACAATTCAATTCACTTCATATATATATATATATTACCACTCCAAAAGCTTTAACTAAGTGATTGCTATGTCAGGAAATGTTTCAGACAGTATTAATGATAATAATAATGATAATAATGGTAATATTTATGAAACAACAACAATAATAATGATAATGATAATAATAACAATAACAAGGGAAACGCTCTTGGCAGTCTCGCCTGCATTACGCAATTCGATATGATGAAAAATTGAGGTTGGAACATTATTTATAGGCAGGGTGGCCCATTTATAGCAGGCCCCGAAAAATGAAATCCTCTGAATATTATCAGCTTTTTGAAGTGAATATTGATTAAGAATCATGAACAAATAACAAAAATTGATTCATTTATTCTCATATTAAGTTGTGAAAACATAATCCAAGTCTACTGACCTAAAATGACCTTTGACCTGGAATGTGTGTCATATTACTTGTGATACTTTATAACCCTTGGGTACAAGTTTCATGGAATTTGAACAAACACTTTTGAAAATATGCTAAAAATTCAAAATCTTGATGTTGATGCCACAAAAAAGTCTAAGTTTGTTGACCTAAAATGACCTTTGACCTTAACTTAGTGACCTGAATTGTACTCACATGATTGGGGATACTTGATTACCCTATAGTCCAAGTTTCATTGACTAAGAACTTATACTTTCAAAATTATATCAAAAATTCAAAAACTTAACCTTAGGTTAAGTTTTCGATAATGATGCCACAACATAGTCAAGTCTGTTGAGCTGAAATGACCTTTGATCTTGACTTTGTGACCTGAGATTCAACTCACATGATTGGGGATACTTGATAACCCTATAGTCCAAGTTTCATTGACTAAGGACTTATACTTTCAAAATTATATAAAAACTTCAAAAACTTAACTTTAGGTTAAGTATTTGATGTTGACGCCACCGCCGTCGCCGCCGTCACCGGAAAAGCGGCGCCTATGTCTCGCTTTTTTGCTACGCAGGCGAAACAAAAATGATAATAATAATAAGAACAATAAGAACTAGAGATATTGCAATGTGCATTGAAGCGCATCAAGAAATGTGGCCTGCAGAGCACACACATTTCCACCAAAATATGACCTGACCCTTTAAAAGATGGAACACTGGGGGCAGCATCAGGAAAAACAAAAGGCATGTAGATTTAACTATACACCGCCTCCATACAAAATTGTAAAGAAATCTGTGAAGAAATCTGTGAAGAAATGTGGCAGTCAGAGCGCACAAAAGACAGCCACTAAAAAATGACCTTTGACCCTCAACAGACGGAACACAGGTGGCAGCATCACTAAACACTAGAGATTGTGTAGATGTGTAGATTTGACCAAGAGAACAGCCATACAAAATTTGAAATAAATTTGTCAAGAAATGTGGCAGTAAGAGCACACAAAAGGGACAAATGACCTTTGAGAAATGTGGTCTGCAGAGTGCACTCACACCATCCTGCAAATTATGACCTTTGACCCTATAAAACATGGACACTGGTGGCAGCAACACCATAAGTTATAGGTGCATAGAATACTAACATACACTTTCATACACAATTTAAAAGAAATTCGTCAAGAAATGTTGCAGTTAGACTGCACACTAGAGTGAACTCCAGATATCTATCAAAATATGACCTTTAACCCGATACTGTAGCTAGCAGACGGAACACTGGAAGCAGCATCACCACAAATTGTAGGTGTGTAAATTATACCAAGATACACCTCCATACAAAATTTGAAAGATATTAGTCAAGGAACATGGCAGTTATAGAGCGCACACAATAATATGACGCGACAGCGGCAGTGGTGGCGTAACGCTGCTGAATCTAAAGTATCATCTGGCATACTGCCGGGGGGATACAATAAAAGACATTTATCAGCCACTATGCTTAATGCAAATTGTAACATTAAGATATGAAAATGAAAAGATACTCTTTAAGTTTTTATTAAAAAGTGTTTTCCCTTGCACAGAGTTATACAATTTCCAAGCCAGGAATTATTATTACCACTCGACTATCACGACACGACTTAAAACTAGACTAGGCGTAAATAGTCAAATCTGACTGAGCGCCATAAATATAACCAACAACAACAAAAACCTCCTCCTTTGTCACCAACAATTTGTAAAATTCATAATGTCAGAATTAAAGATATACTTATATGCAGAGAATTTCATTTGTCTTATAGTCTTAAAGGCAAGTTCTACTTACCTATTTTATCTTCATTCCCATGTCCTTTTTGGTCGATTGACCACATTTTCCCGCCTGCCTTTGCAATCTCGACGCTAATTTTACATGCGTTTGTTGTTTCTACACCGTTAGTTATTGCCTCATTTTTATCAAATCTGAAGCAAATAATGAAATTAGAATAACAATAATATTAATGATAATGATATAAAAACTTATATTCCAGTGCACAAAAGTATTATCGATACGCAAAGTATTCAAAACATTCAACAAGCTGAATTGAGTAAAATCAGACAAATCTGAGTACGATGAATAAATGACGAATTATAAATGTTTTGAAGTTGAAATCCATTTAGATTCCAACAATTAATTATTGTTCACAATGTTTTGATGTGTCATCTCACTTCTTCCTCAAGTGATCCCATTACAGCACGGTTATAAACATTGTAGACATACTGTAGTATACAAATCATAGTTATCACATTATTGTAATAATTACACATTGACAAATTTGATCACAAACGACCACAGTGTATAAAACATCTACATGTTCACTGATTAGAAATGATTCTATTATCAACAAAAAAGAAAATAAGAGATAAATGCGATTAAAAAAACAGAAAATTAATCACAAAGGGAATTATTTTCATTAGCGATGAGACAGAATAAACGAGATCAAAATCATTGCATGCATCCAAACAGAAAATGTTAAGTCAACATGACTGGTAACAAAGTTGTCTATTTTGTTTTCAAGTGAATGGAAAAATTACATGATACAGATACAGATAAACATGCAAGGAACAATAAATGGAGAGAGAGGTAGAGAGAATTTTTTTTTTTTTTTTAAAGAAAAGTGGATACGAGATTACCTTTGTCCTGTAAGAGTTTTCTTTAGACTTGTCTTTCCAACACGTTCTTGTCCCACAAGCATCAGGCGTGTTCGGAATACTTTCTTTGTGCCAGCTTTAGCTGCTTCTGCATATGCTTGCTGTGCTCTCGGCCCCCGAGCCAGGATCTCGGGGGGTGCCGAAAGACCACCGAAGGAAATATCATCCCGATTGCTCCCCAAGTCATGTTTGAGAGTTGTCAGTTTGCTGTTGTTTCCTTCATTATTATCAGTATCATCTTTAATAAGGAAGATGAAGAATAACACAACAAATACTTTAGGATAAAGAGTATTAAGGACACAAATTTGGCCTGCTGCAGAAAGCAAAACCTTTCTAAACTATACCAAAAACTAGATGGAATTCGACTGCGCGCAGTCGAAAATGATGCCTCCGTCATAGAGCAATTTTACAAACCAAAACAGAAGAAATTTTTCAAATTCAAGTTCATTTGTAATCCATTAACAGGTTCTCAGAATATCGTGATTACAAGCAATTTCTCATATATATATATATATGACCCTTTGAACTTTGACCTCATGACCCTAAAATATACTCAGTACATTGGCTCTGCAAGATGTCCTGATTTAATCCATCTGTCAGTTCTAATGAAAATACGTTCACAAGCTATTTTTGCATACATAATGAGCCCATGACCTTTGACCTCATGACCCAAGAATCTACTCAGTTCATTGGCTCTGCAAGATACATATATGATCTAAGTTTGGCAGGAATCTATCAATCTGTTCTAATGATAATGCGATCACAAGCCATTTTTGCATACATAATGAGCCGCGTGACCTTTGACCTTGACCTCATGACCCCAAAATCTAATCAGTTCATCGGCTTTGCAAGTAACATACATGACCAAAGTTTGGCAGGAATCCATCAATCTGTTCTTGAGATAACGCGATCATGAGCTGTTTTTGCGGACGTACGTACAGACGTACGTACGGATGTACGTACGTATGGACGGACGGACAACCCAAAAACATAATGCCTCTTGTTACTTCTTAACGGAGGCATACAAATCAAATCAAAACAAAAAGGTGAGATGGGGCCAATACAAATTATTTAAAAATGACAAGCTCTGACTACTTGCAACAGATAATGGAATGTTAGCAAATGTTACAGCTGGTTTACCAGGCTATAATAACAGGCTAACAACATTCTACTCTAATGACGAAAAAAGACAAAAAGCTTCAGTGTTTCTTTGGTCAAATTACTTGCTTTTGTACTCTCTTCTTTCATTTACATCCACCAAACTCTAAAAGCAAATCTCTTAAAAGCTAATCTTCCAGATCTAACAGCTTCACATTTGCTAGATTACTAAAGGGATACAACTTAAGGATGTCAAATATGAGAGCGAAAAAATCTCCTTACCTGTTGATGTTCTCTGGATGGTGATACCGGGTAAAGGCATCCCTGGAGCAAGGCCTGGTATCAGACCAGGGAGAAACATCCCGGCTGGGAGCTGGGTGAAACCAAGTACTGGTTGACCCGGTCCTGGAGGGAGGGGCGTTGTGGTGGAGGAGGAGGAGGTGGTGGTGGAGGTGGGCGTTGCCCCGGATGTTGATGATGAGGACGTGGAGGATGTCGGGCCTGCCGGTGCCGAAGAGGAGGGGGAGGTTGTGGTTTCCTCCTGGTTGTTATTGCTACCGCCAACTGAGCCTGAGAGCAACAATGACCAACATTCAAATTTGCAACATGGTCATAGTGTATTGTTGTGCACGTGTTGGACAAAGATTAAGCTAAATATCTTTTTCTAAAACTTTGTTAAGATAATATTAAGAAGTGATATAGGAAAGTTTATAGACTACTACATGTATATGCATCATAGTTAAGGAAGATGTATGGACTGCAATGTATTGTGCAGATGTAGTCAAAAATGATGCCTCCGTCATAGAGCAATTTTACAAACCAAAACAGAAGAAATTTTTCAAATTCAAGTTCAATTGTAATCCATTAACAGGTTCTCAAAATATCGTGATTACAAGCAATTTCTCATATACCTATATGACCCTTTGATCTTTGACCTCATGACCCTAAAATCTACTCAGTTCATTGGCTCTACAAGATGTCCCGAGTTAAATGGTAATCCATCTGCCAATTCTAATGAGAATTTTTTCACAAGCTATTTTTGCATACATAATGAGCCCATGACCTTTGACCTCATGACCCCAAGAATCTAATCAGTTCATCGCTCTGCAAGTAACATACATGGCCAAAGTTTGGCAGGCATCCATCAATCGGTTCTTCAGATAACGCGATCACGAGAACGGGACGTACGTACGGACGGACGGACAACCTGAAAACATAATGCCTCCGGCTACTTCGTAACGGAGGCATAAAAATGAGAAGAGCATGACACCCATCATGGTAAAAAATTGAAGTTTGGATTTTTAAATGACTGTATCACTTTATAGCTTACGCCTTATAGTCACACCGCACAATCCGACTCCACAGCAACTCCAACCTGACCAATTTTGTTGTTTGTTTGTTGTTGTTGTTTTTTTTGGGGGGGGACTGTTATCGGTCTGGTTTTGGTCTTGTTCGTTAGACTGAGGTATTATATTTAGAAGCTAATTTTCAGATATTTTGGAAAATAGTCCTGTTTAAGCAGATGGTAGAGCACTGACTGAAATCCTTTTTTCTTTTCGGGGGTAAGGGGGGTATTTTGACGATTCCTGATGTCTTATTTCTATTCTATATACTATAGATCCATTTGACTTCTTCTTCGATCTATTGTTGTTACATGGGTATAAATTTTTGTACATTTGTATTATGTTTATGTGGAATGTAAAATATTATTGGATCAATAAAAACTTATCCAATATTTAAAAAAAAAAATTGTGGTCAAATCAAACTTCAGTTTTTACATGCACTTGTGATGACGAACTAAAATGATTGCGGTAAAACTGTAAATATCCCGCGGAAGTGAGCCCTCACATGATTTCATGGGTGTCATGGCAAATAACACCAAGTGCACAAGGCTCATAAACAAGATGGTTTTTAGACCAGTTTTTGTCTAGTCTATTCTTAAAACAGTTTACAGAAGTTGCTGAGATAACATATTCAGGAAGACTATTTCACAAATCCACAACTCTGTTGCTAATTAAGAAATGCTTCCTCATATGAAGCCGAGGGTACTGTTTGTCTAGTTTCATTTTGTGACCTCTTGACCTCCTCTGTGCCAAATAAAAAAGATTATGTTGTGTATCAGTTTGGTCCAGCTTTAAACTTTGATAAGTGTAGGATATTGATCACTGAGCAACTTTCGTCGTAGCATACATTGTAAAACCAATACTACTGACCATCTTGGAATGTAGACTGCGGGTTTGTAGGTTGGGCCATTTGAGGGGGCGCTATACCACCCTGTTGGCTGGATGAAGCATGATCACGCACAGGCAAAGGGGGCGGTCTCATCAGACTGTCTTGGTAGCTAAAGTAATGTTGGTTGGGTGCAGCATTATGTACAGGATGTTCAGGGGGTCCTATCGAACTTCGTTGGAAGATACTTGAGGCGTAGTTACGAGCGTTGTTTGGGTAGAAGAGTGAATGAGCCTGGGTAGCACGTTGGTAGGGGTACTCGTTGTAGTACATGGGTCCAGCCGCATCATCTTTAATAAGGAAGATGAAGAATAACACAACAAATACTTTAGGATAAAGAGTATTAAAGACACAAATTTGGCCTGCTGCAGAAAGCAAAACCGTTCTAAACTATACAAAAAACATGAGAAAAGCAATGACACCCATCATGGTAAAAAATCTAAGTTTGGATTTTTAAATGACTGTATCACTTTATAGCTTACGCCTTATAGTCACACCACAGAATCCGACTCCACAGCAACTCCAAACTAACCAATTTTTTGTTTGTTTGTTTTTGCTGTTGTTTTTTTTTTTTTTTTGGGGGGGGGGGGGACTGTTATCGGTCTGGTTTTGGTCTTGTTCGTTAGACTGAAGTATTATATTTAGAAGCTAATTTTCAGACATTTTGGAAAATAGTCCTGTTTAAGCAGATGGTAGAGCGCTGACTGAAATCCTCTTTTTTTTTCGGGGGTAAGGGGGGTATTTTGACGATTTCTGGTATCTTATTTCTATTCTATATACTATAGATCCATTTGACTTCTTCTTCGATCTATTGTTGTTACATGGGTATAAATTTCTGTTAAGTTATGCTCTAAATTAAAATTCACACTTATTTTTTTCATTTTGATGACGGGATCATGACAAAATTTGTGGTCAAAGATGACGAGTCCAAATCAAACTTCGTTTTTACATGCACTTGTGATGACGAACTAAAATGATTGCGGTAAAACTGTAAATATCCCGCGGAAGTGAGCCCTCACATGATTTCATAGGTTTCACGGCAAATAACACCAAGTGCACAAGGCTCATAAACAAGATCATGGTTTTTAGACCAGTTTTTGTCTAGTCTATTCTTAAAACAGTTAACAGAAGTTGCTGAGATAACATATTCAGGAAGACTTTATTCCACAAATCCACAACTCTGTTCCTAAAAAAATGCTTCCTCATATCAAGCCGAGAGTACTAGCTGTTGGTCTAGTTTCATTTTGTGACCTCTTGACCTCTGTGCCAAATAAAAAAGATTATGTTGTGTATCAGTTTGGTCCAGCTTTAAATTTGGGTAAGTGTAGGATATTGATCGCTGAGCAATTTTCATTGTAGCATACATCGTAAAACCAATACTACTAACCAACTGAGGGTGAGTATGGTTGGAGAGCTGGCTGATGAGGAGCTCCCATCCAACCACCTTGGTATGAGTACTGAGGGTTTGTAGGTTGGGCCATGTGGGAGGGCGCTATACCACCCTGTTGGTACATGTAGGGGTTCTGGTGGCTGGGTGAAACAAAGGGGAAACGCTGAATGTCTTGGTAGTTATTGTACTGGTAGGGTGCAGCATGATGTACAGGATCATATGGGGGTGGATGATCAATGCGCCACTGGAAAGGCTGTTGTGGGGGGTACCCACCATGGGGGTCCATGGGTCCAGGCCTTGGGTCACCTTGAGGGGAATCAAGTTCTGGATGCTTTACAGGCCAGCCTGAAAGACACAGAAAAAGAGAAATTGATCAACACAACCGATAACACACCTTTCCTGTAGCTGTTAATATCATACTCGAGCTATGGACACTTTACAGGCCAGTGGGAAAGACATAGAAAAGGAGAAATATTTAACACAAAATGATCACACCTGATGACTTTTCAAGAGATCACTAAAAAAAAATACTTTTTATCCAGATATTTAGAAAAGTAGGTCAATTGTTTAGAACTCCCTTAACGTTATGGATATGTCTACCTTGTTATGAAAAGACATAGGAAAGGAAGAAACGTTTAACGCAGAATGATCATGCCTGGTGACGATTCAAGAGATCACTACAAAAAAATACTTCCTATCCAGGTATTTAGAAATGTAACTTAATTGTTTAGAACTCCCTTTTTTTTCTTCAATATGTTCCTACTCTCCCCCTCTCTCACATATTACATTGTTTAATTCTTTCCCTATCTTACACCGTTTTTACATTAAATATAACTGAATTTAAGTACATAACATATCTTTAGGCTGCAAAAAGGGTATGTGGTTGTTAAAGAGGTGTTACTTGACAAGGCACCTGTGGCTTTTTAAAAGTTTCTCTTTTTTTCTCATTTTCATATTTCCTAAATCAGTTTTAAATTCGATCATCATATGTCACAGTTGGTTAGATCATTATATATACAACTCTTTTGTGTAAGGCGAGGCGTCAAAAATAAATATACCAGCCGGCGGCAGCTAACTGCACTTATGCGTCTTGGCTGCATTTTTTTAATTAGCTCTGGCGGCAGGAACTGGCATCCAAAAGCATGCGCCGGCTGCAGCCTATCGAATGGAAACCGAGCCTCGGAAAAAGCTAGAAAACATGAGCTCAGCCTGGCTGCCGCCGGCGGGAGGACAGTGATATGCCGCCAAACTCCAGCCTCTCGCATGGAAGCCAAGCCTCTTCTTAATGAGGTCGTCTGGCCGCCGATGGCCTAATTGAAACAGCCACCCGTGGCCTGGTTCACCGCCACACCCTGCCAAACGATATCTTTATAAAGCAGAATCTAATTTGTCAGAGCAAAAGAAAAAGCGCCATCTTATCATCACTGATAAATAACTCGAAAAAAACAATATAGCCTGGCGAAAATAATCTTTTCAGATTGGACAGCCTTATAAACCCCAAAACAACAACAACTACTAGTCACTAGAGACAAATTATATGTGGTCATTCTTTTCTGATATGCCTTTTTCAATAAAGAGACCAGTCGTACCATGGATATATGTGGGCTCACTTCATGTAGATGCATCCTGCCTGTAAATGGATTAGATGCCTTGTATTTTCATATGATTTCGAAAAAGTTGATGATTTCGCATAAAGTATTGGTGTGTACTGCAAGGTTCTGGTGTCATCAACATGATAATACATTTGGCCAAGTTTTGGAAAATTAATTAATAATAAGCTTTGTACACAGAAAGATGTATATATGACTACACAAATAGGTGTAAAAAAAGACTTGTGCTCACATGACTATATTCACCCTTGAGTGGGGACATGGCAACTTTTTTTTCAATAGATACACGTAGGCCTTTAATGCCTTTGTCCAAGCGACTTCGAACTTCTGCATTGATATAGTACACGAGGATGAAGCAAGAATACCGACACAGCTGACCCGACACAGCAATATATTTTACCCGTGTCTTTCTTGCTCCCTCGACGAGACGACTCCACCCAACAACCCCCCTCTCTCTTTTACTCCCACTCCTCCTCTCTCAGACCCTTACCTCCCCTCTCTCTCCTCTCTTTCCTCCCCCGTTTCTTATGTTTCCCTTTTCTCTTTTTTCTTCTTTTTTCTTTTTCTTTCTTTTCTTTCTTTTTTTCCCTCCCCCTTTTCTCTTTTTTCCCGACGGCAGCGCAATTTTACCGTCAATATCCTGACAGGTATGGGGGGGGGGGGGGTTTCGCACCCTCCCCCCACCTTGGAGACGCTCCTGAGTGGACACCAAGTTTAAATGGTGTAAAATAGTGGATATAAAGAAATAAAATGACATTAAATATTTGAAATTATACACTTAAATTGTCAATAATAATTATGGTAATAGCTAGTTCTTATATTATTATGATAGCGCTTTTCAGGACCGAAGGCCTTCTCGAAGCGCTTCACAATTATATATATTATTACTCCGGTCATCGGATTCAGGCTTTGCCGCACTATGACCCCCTGAAATTCAGTGCATCACAGGAGAGCAGAACATCTCCCACAAAAACAACTTCAAATATGCTTCTTTTTTATCTTTGTCAATAGACCTGTTTACTAAATTTGTGCGTATGTTTTGAAATAGTTTTTGTTGACGACTTGAAAGCTTGCCAGAATATTACTCGGCAAAGTGAATTTCATCCATAGAGATGCCACTATGCACAGGAGGTGAATAAAATAGTGGGTAACCAATGGTTCAGAAGAAAAACTGAGATACATTAATAAACAGGTCTACTGAACATATTTGACCCTAAACAAACCGAAGCTTAAGTAAGCTTAATTTAAATACTGCAATAGCAAAAAAGAAGGTGTAATCGAAAAGAAGAATAAACAAACAAGTTATACTATACTTACTTTAATCAGGCCTTTTCTCCTTAATTTTTCTAAAACGTCATCGGTTGTTTTGAGCTCCCTTTGAATCTCTCCCGCTGTGAACCCACCGAAAGCCTTCTGTTTCAGTTCCTCTATAAAAGGAGAGATTATGCAAAGCAAACAGGAAAATATTACCTCAAAATGTATAGGTCCATAATCTGAATCAGATTCAAAATTGACTCTTCCAAGGAGACCCACTGAAAAAATATTCATTGACATGACACTTTTTTCATTAACAAAGTATGTAAACAAAAAGGTGTAGTGCAGAGGTTGGGCAATAATTAATTACGCAGGGCTCTGTAAAATCACACCAAAGTTAATTTGGAGGAGTAATGGCTCAGTGGGAGAGCATAGAGGCGCGATGGCTAAGTAGTGGAGCATAAAATGGCCATTGCACCTCCATGCTCTACCACTGAACCATTGCACCTCTATGCTCTACCACTGACCCATTACACATCCATGTTCTACCACTGAGCCATTGCACCTCCATGCTCTACCACTGAGCCATTGCTCTTCCATGCCCTACCACTGAGCCATTGCTCTTCCATGCTCTACCACTGAGCCATTGCTCTTCCATGCTCTACCACTGAGCCATTGCTCTTCCATGCTCTACCACTGAGCCATTGCTCTTCCATGCTCTACCACTGAGCCATTGCTCTTCCATGCTCTACCACTGAGCCATTGCACCTCCCTGCTCTACCACTGAGCCATCACGCTTCCGTGCTCTGTACCACAAAGCCATTTTGCCTCCATGCTCTACCACTGAACCATTACGCCATGCTCTACCACTTAGATATTGCACCTCCATGCTCTACCACTGACCCATTGCGCCTCCATGCTCTACCACTTAGATATTGTGCCTCCATGCTCTACCACTTAGATATTGCACCTCCATGCTCTACCACTGACCCATTGCGCCTCCATGCTCTACCACTGACCCATTGCGCCTCCATGCTCTACCACTGACCCATTGCGCCTCCATGCTCTACCACTTAGATATTGCACCTCCATGCTCTACCACTGAGCCATTGCGCCTCCATGCTCTACCACTGAGCCATTGCGCCTCCATGCTCTACCACTTAGCCATTGCGCCTCCATGCTCTACCACTTAGATATTGCGCCTCCATGCTCTACCACTGAGCCATTTTGCCTCCATGCTCTACCACTGAACCATTGCACCTCCATGCTCTACCACTGAGCCATTGCGCCTCCATGCTCTACCACTTAGATATTGCACCTCCATGCTCTACCACTGAGCCATTGCGCCTCCATGCTCTACCACTTAGATATTGCGCCTCCATGCTCTACCACTGAGCCATTTTGCCTCCATGCTCTACCACTGAGCCATTTTGCCTCCATGCTCTACCACTGAACCATTGCACATTAATGTTCTACCACTGAGCCATTGCTCCTCCATGCTCTACCACTTAGCAATTGCGCCTTCATGCTCTACCACTGAACCATTGCGCCTTCATGCTCTACCACTGAACCATTTCACCTCTATGCTCTACCACTGAGCATGGAGGCGCGATAGCTAAGTGGTAGAGCATGGAGGTGCAATGGTTCAGTGGTAGAGCATGAAGGCACAATGGCTCAGTGGTAGAGCATGAAGGCGCAATGGTTCAGTGGTAGAGCATAGAGGCGCAATGGCTCAGTGGTATATGGTCATTTTCACAGTAAAGGGTGTAACTTTTCTCAAACAGGGTCAAAATTTCAAAATATGTTTTCATAATCATTTCTACTAAAATTATTACAATAAATGTCTAAATTATGGATTTTTTTGGTTCTGGAGCTTAAACTACATGAGAAACCTGAAAAATAATGAACAACTGTGACAAATATGATAAATTTGAACAAAAACAACATTTTAATTCTGTCAACTTAAATGACAACATTTGTTCTCCAAACATAATTCAATTGCAATTTTTCATTTGCTATTCTAATGTACTTGAAGGCTTATAAAGCTTTTTTGGTCAAACTTATTTGGTCTTTAAAAAAATTCAATGCGTTTGTCAAATTCAAGACAAAATATGAATTTGACATTTAATTTTTCAAATTTACCTATCTTCCAAGAGGGGGAGCAAAATAAAAATTATTCTACAAATACCATTTAGTAAGGGCTAATTACAATGCAAATTCCAAAGAAATCGCATTTTAAATGAGGAAGTTGAAAATTTCTTATGTGTGTGTTTCGGAGGCTTCAGGTTAACAATCTTGCCTGTTTCGGAGGCTTCAATCATGTTAACATAAAATTTTGTTAATGATATGTTAAATTACTAATATAACACCTAAAACATTTGTTTACAGTAAAAATACTTGTTAATATACAGTACAGTACATGTATGTTACAAATCATCTTTACTTAATACAATGAGCTTTTTGTTCAGTACGCAAACATTGCAAAGTCACTTAATAGAATCCATGAGGATTTCAAATCTGTGCTGATCTGTGCTGAAATATATTTTACAGTATGTAATTTCAAGGGAAACCACTTTTCTCATATCAAAGTTGAAACATTCAGGGAACATATACATGTATAGGATCAGTTCAAAGTAGTGTTTCAGAGACCTCAAACATGCTAACACACTATATTGTCAACTACAAAGGCAATTACAAGGCAAAATTTAAACTTACTTTTGAAGTTTTGATAAAATGTTGAACTGAAAGTAATGTACTTAAAATAATTGTTCACATAGAAACCATTTATGTTAATTCATAGCAATGTATCATTACCCTTCACTTGCGTCTTTGTCATCATTTATTCTTAGTGCAAAGAATTAAATTTCTGCACAGTGGCTTCCACGAACTTGTTTGGTATGTGTTATAACATTTACACAGACATTCATATATTTGAAACCAATAGCATGGTAAATATTTACAGGTTTTTGTCCTAGAACACAATTGTGTTTGACTTCTTATTTCAAAGAAATTTATCTGCCAACATGTCCAGTTCTCGTTCTTAAAAATTATAAGGGTAAGCTATGTCGGCTGGGGTCCTGGTTGGTAGAGTCATCTTCTGTATTAATCTTTTTTAGGCTGATGGGCTTCACAGTCCTCTGTAAATTCATACAGACCATTGCTGTTCCGGCTCATGAATTTGACTTTGACATTGTCATCAATCACAGCTTTTACCTAGTAGCAAAATAAGAATATAGCAAATACAAACTTTCATTAAAACACAGAAAAACAGCTTTTAGAATCCATTTCACTTCCTTGAAATATCTCACCGTCCCTTATTTTATTTTATTCACCCTGTTAACTTTGTTCAGTACCACAACACCTGCTCATATACATTTTAGAACAATCTTTTTGTCTAAGTATTTCTCAAATAAAGAAAGTTGATCCTGTTAAATTTTTTTTTAATAATCCGAGATCTAACATGGGTAATACTTACAAGAGCCATGGAAACCACCCCATTTGTAGTCCTGCTGCTAGATGAAGGTGCATCAAAATATATGGCCACATAATCGCTCACATTGATCCTGTAATTGGAGAAGAAAATAGGAAATTAGCGGTTTGTACTGGACAGAACAATGTTAATACATATATCTGAGCTTGGACACTAAAAACAATCATCTTTTTAATTATTTTAGAAGTACATCTTGAATGTATATTTGCATGTGCATTACATAATATTTTATTATTTATCCATGTGTTGTTTAAGAATTAGTTCAGTAGTCTATATGGGCACCATCACTAATGATGCTTAATGTGTGCATTACACAAATCTTTAAGTACTAATTAATGACAGACTTGTTTTAATCTGTTCAAAATTGTAATATGTACAAGGATTCCATTCATTAATTGTTACTGGTTTACCATTGTGCATAGCCATAGACCTGTACATGTATATGTACACACATGTATATCAGGAGTCTAATTTAAACATTTGGTACTGAGGCAAACCTTATGGGGTCAGGTGACAACTAAATATAAGTTGGTTTATGTTTATGTGCAGGGCTTCATACAACTCATAATTTGTTATAAATATATTTCATAGATTTTTAAATATTTTACAATAATTTTCTCAGACCTGCTAAGCTCCACCCTAAACAAATGCTCCAGATTCCAGTCATGAATCTATCTGTTAATCATTAGTGAGCTAACAAGAGAAATTGTTATGTAACTTTCTCCAGCTCAGCACATGCTCACAAATACCTCCACTTTCTTTTCCTGGTGATGCTACACCACTTCTGACATAGCAACTCATATGTTGGTATTGTATGGTCTATTGTAAACAGGTGATCAGCTCTGGTTTAGCAATTATACATGTACTACTGTCTCTTGTTAGCTCACTAATGATTTACAGATGATGTCACAAGATGAATGAGATTTGGAGCATTTTTCTAGGCTGCACATCAACAGGAATCAAACTATATTTGGATGTCACCCGATCTTTAAAACCACAAACATTGATTATGATAAAGGTACATGTACAATGTACAATACAGATTGTAACTAGGCCTCACTATATTTTTAGTGACAAATCTAAACTTTAAAAACTTTCACACATCAGTTCCATTACAATAACCCATTAAAAAAAAAGTACAAGTTAAGTAATTTAAGGACAAAATATACAGTTCTTACCTCTAATTCTTGTGGATAACAGTAAGGAAATGAGAGAACTGTCTGCAGTGTTCATGTCTGTCTGGAAGAGATGCTATCTAGTATCAGATGTTGCTAGCACATGTTGCTGTAACCTTGTCAATATCTTCATGATTTTCATGGTCTATTGTCGTGGACAAAGTCCTCAGTTCGAGTCCTGCTGCGGCACTAATGTCCTTTGGCAAGGCATTAATCTACATTTGCCACACTCGACCCAGGTGAGGTAAATTGGGTACCTGGCAGGAATTAATTCCTTGAAATGCTTAAGCGCCGTAATGGAAGCCATGCTAAAGCCAGGGTAATAATTTTCAAATTTGGAAGCGCATAGAGACGTTCAATATGTGCTACACAAGAACCGAATATTAATATTATTATTCCATTGTCTTAAAAGGGGTTGTACACACTGCTTCCCTAACATTTCTAGAGGGTTCTTTGCCCAACAAATTTCTCTCCTACTGTTACAAATGGTCCTTGGATGGCATGGCCTATGCTATTTGATCCTAAGGGGTTGGCAAAGAGCATGATAAATGTGGTTAACACTAAATGAAGCCTCCGAAACAAATTAGATAAATATTATGTATGTCTTATAATTTGGGAAAATATAGTGATTCATTTAAATACTTTATATATTAAAATATTCATAAAGCTTGGAAGATTTATATGTATTAACTTTTTTATTATTTGGTGAATGATTCTTACATTATCAAGGTTTGAAACAGGTGAATACTCCTATTACTGGTGTAAAATTTCTTTCTGAAATACTGACTACTTGTAAATCATTAAAAATATAAAAAGCCAATAACATCTAACACATTCCTGTACTTTATTAGACCAAAACCAAACATAAAATAGGAAAACTGTAAACAAACCCCTATCTATAAAACCACAATAGCCAAAAATATGGTGTTAACTACAGTTTGAAGCCTCCGAAACAAGTTTTTTTGGTTATTAGTGAGTCTTGAAAAAAATTAACTGGATATCTATTTACTTTCAACTTCATGGGAGTCTGCACATCCTAACATATGATTGCCATGCAGATTTAACATGAAACACATTGGTCTAGGTATTTAAAAAATGAAAAATAATATTTTTGCTGTTTCGGAGGCTTCAAGTGTTTCGGAGGCTTCAAGTGTTAACGGAAAGTTTGTATTGTCTGTTATTCTTTAACTCTTTGTTTGCTTTGTTCGCCGATTTGCACGGACGTAGGCGTGCCAACTTCGCATTTTTGCACAGATGTATACGAGTCAATTAGACATTAATAATACCGCTCTCTTTCTTTCCGTCATCTCTATCTTATTATTATTATCATTTTCCTATCAATATGTATCCTATGTCTTGCCGTCATCTCTATATATTTCTCTTATTATCTTTATTCACTCTTATGCTATCAGTGTTTACTCTCTTTCTTGCCGTCATCTCTATCTTATTATTATTATTATTTTCCTATCAATATGTATCCCATGTCTTGCCGTCATCTCTATATATTTCTCTTATTATCTTTATTCATTCTTATGCTATCAGTGTTTACTCTCTTTCTTTCCGTCATCTCTATCTTATTATTATTATCATTTTCCTATCTATAATGATGTACCCTATGTCTTGCCGTCATCTCTTTATCTTTCTCTTATTATCTTTATTCATTCTTATGCTGTCTGTTTACTCTCTTTCTTTCCGTCATCTCTATCTTATTATTATTATCATTTTCCTATCTATATGTACCCTATGTCTTGCCGTCATCTGTTTATCTTTCTCTTATTATCTTTATTCATTATTATGCTGTCAGTGTTTACTCTCTTTCTTTCCGTCATCTCTATCTTATTATTATTATCATTTTCCTATCTATATGTACCCTATATGTCTTGCCGTCATCTCTATATCTTTCTCTTATTATCTTTATTCATTCTTATGCTATCAGTGTTTACTCTCTTTCTTGCCGTCATCTCTATCTTATTATTATTGTTATTTTCCTATCAATATGTATCCTATGTCTTGCCGTCATCTCTATATATTTCTCTTATTATCTTTATTCATTCTTATGCTATCAGTGTTTACTCTCTTTCTTTCCGTCATCTCTATCTTATTATCATTATCATTTTCCTATCTATATGTACCCTATGTCTTGCCGTCATCTCTATATCTTTCTCTTATTATCTTTATTCATTCTTATGCTATCAGTGTTTACTCTCTTTCTTTCCGTCATCTCTATCTTATTATTATTATCATTTTCCTATCTATATGTACCCTATGTCTTGCCGTCATCTCTATATCTTTCTCTTATTATCTTTATTCATTCTTATGCTATCAGTATTTACTCTCTTTCTTTCCGTCATCTCTATCTCATTATTATTGTTATTTTCGTATCAATATGTATCCTGTCTTGTCGTCATCTTTATCTCTTTCTCTTATAATCTTTATTCACAGTAAAGTCCTTTCATTTCATATCACTATTTCTCTCTCATAATGTCTCTCACGTCTGTTCTCCATATTTTATTCATTGCATACTCCACTCGTCAATCATTTCTGATAATAAGCTCTCTCACAATAAAGTAAATGGAAAACAATGCAATATAGTTTATATTTTAAGATTGATTCTTTCTTTCTTTGTATATCTATGGCTGTGATAAATGTACTTGAAATCAATTTTATTGAGGGGTAAAGAAGGTGAGAGAACAGATGCAGTGAACATTCATAATGAGACATTTCAATAAGATGCTGATTATGTCATGTATATCACATATAATATATTATGCCTATACCATGTATACATGCTCATACCAGTGGGCAAAATCAATAACATTCTCTTATTTCTTATTGACTTATCATGGCACAACAAAGAAAAACATCCCCACTACGTCCCTTTTCATGCCCCGGACATTGACAATAACCTGGGATAATAGGGATTTCAATGGGCAGATTAGCCCATTGTCAAGGGTGGCTGAGCGGGGTACTTTCAAGTCTCTCCCTATTGAACTTCTTTTCTTCAACAACCTAAATACTAACCTTCTGAATTGTTAGAATACTTGAGCAAGCTATGTAAAGAAAGGTAAGAAGTCCACCTTTCTAATAGATTCAATTTGAAGATGTCTTATCATTGGTAAATAAGAAATTCTAGAGGGATAAAAAACTGCTGTAAATAAGAAAAATTAAACATTATATAATTATGATTATTATAAAAATAATAATTCAAAATATAACAAATGTAGGTTCATCGAAAAGCACGTTTTCCGGTCTACAACTTTGCTGCACAATATTTTTCATCATGATCATCCAGTGAAGAGTTATAGCCTCTTGATTCAGCAGAGTCAATAAAGATTCCCTCGAAATGTGTGACCCTAAAAGAATGTGGCACAGGGGGGTTTTTTAAGTGGCGCATAAAGAGTTAACAGTGGGGAATATCTCAGCTATTAATTGACAAGTGATTTAGGGGTCCTAATGCTACATTTTGATATAATGATTGGATAAGTTCCTATTTTCATATTTGTACAAGCTGTCTGAATAGTTTGTTTCGGAGGCTTCAATTCAGCTAACGGAAAAATGGCTCGACTCAGTCAAGCTTTTAAAAAATTCTTACAAGCAACATGATCAGACAAATTTTGTCATTAGTTGGAAGTATAGATATCAAGTGTTATATCAAGAACAAATGAAATGGTAGACAGCACTTTACAAACCAGAGCTCTTCCCATGAAGTTTGTTAACTATTGTTAACGGAAAATGAAGTCTCCGAAACGACAAATAACAACACTCTGTTCTCAAAAATAGAGGAGCCGTCACAGTTTAAACTTCTTTGGCACTTTACATTGAACGTCTAACTTCACATTCTGCATAACAAAAACAATCCTCACTGTTCCTGAAAAAAATGCAGGGCTTTACAAAAATGTCTATGTATTTTGTGTACATCAAAAGGGTCACATTTAGGGTACTTATGTGCCTGCCAAAATTTAACGAAGTAATCCCTGAAGAAGCTTATGCTACCCAAGGTAGCACTCCAGTATGTTACTCATATGCCAAAATATCTTTGAATTCTGTAGCTTTATGAGATCACTAGAGAAAAAATGTCCAAATTTCAAAGTTACACCCTTTACCGTGAAAATGACCATATATAAAGGATACATTCGTTTGATTTTAGATTATGGGGTACCGGTTTTCAATGGTAATTTAACAAAAACTCATGTATATATTTTAGAACGTATTCAAAAAGGAGCTTGCAAAATCATTTTAGGACGTCAGTATGAAAATTATGAAGCAGCATTGGAAACGTGCAATCTACTGTATGTTCATTAGAAGCAAGACGTGAGCAGTTACAGTATGTATAGACTTTGCAAATGCACTTGTCAAACACCCACAATTTAAAGAATGTTTACCTCTTAAAGGGACTACATGTATGTCCCATTTGCAGGCCAAAAAAATGAAAAAGTTAAATTCCAACTGCATTTGAAAAATAATACTAATTTAGAACTTCCCTAAAAAGGGTGGGGCTTGAAAATGTCTTCAAGTGGGAAAATAACGACTATTAGTTGTCAAATCGACTTTAGGGCTATAGAGCCCAAAAGTAATAGTCTTGATTTTCAGACAATTGTACCGAATGGTCATACGTTTTATGCTGCGCAAAGATTCAATCAGTTTAATCTTGGCCATCACAAGTAGTGGGTTATTGATGTAGACAAATACTCATGTACCCTTTACAACTCTTTTCATGTATGTTATTACCAAAGAAGAAAAAAAACCAGTCAGTCACTCAATAGTGTCTGACAGTGAAGTCTAGCAAGTAAACGGTTTTCCTTGCATAATTTGAATATGAGGACACTGCTAACGTTTAAATTTCACAGATAGGACATACATGACATATTCATAATTCCTGCAAAGTTCTACAGCATTTGAGGTTGGCTGCAAAAGGGACATAGTACCTTTAAGACAACAAAGCACTTATTCTCTAAGATCTCAATCAAAGTTTAAACAATACCAATGTAAAACGAAACGCTTCCAGTGCAGCTCTCTTCCTTACTTTATAAATCTTCTGAATAAAATGTAATACCAATATAAATTGTATTTTTAGAATTTCACAGTCCATGATTGAACTATGTGAATGTATTTTGATAGTTTTTATCTCAATTTTCTGAATATTTCTTGCCATCTCCCCTCATCTGTAATGATAAGGTACCCTTTGTCTGTCTCTTCCTCTCTTCAACTCTCTCTCCCTCTCTCTCCCTTTCCGTCTCTCTCTCTTGTTCCCCCTTCTCTCTCTTTCTTTCTTTCTTTATCTCCTTTTCTCTCTTTTTCATCACTCCAACTCTCCCTCTCCTACACCTCTCCCTATCTCTTTCTTTTTCTAACAAAAAATTGAATTTTGATCAATGAATTTTTATGAAATGTCTATATGTTTGCTTATTGATTTATGTCATATCTTGTCATTTCAATTTGAATTGCAATTGTATTGTATATAACATTGTGAAATGGATCGCAATTCAGCCATTGGCTGCGATGATCTTTTTAATAAAAACCATTTCTATCTATCTATCTCTATGGTAGATCATAGAGGTGCGATGGCTCAGTGTCAGTGGTAGAGCATAGAGGTTTCTATGGTTCAGTGGTAGAGCATGAAGGCGCAATGGTTCAAGATTGTTGAAAAAAGGCTTGTAAAACAAAGGCAGCAATTTGTTCGGTAAAAGTTGCTTTATAAACCTGTTGAATTGTATCATGATAATAATTATAAACAAGTTATATGGATCAAGAACATCCCGGACTGGGTGAACAGACTTATTGAACAAAGTTTAATTTGGATAATACATACATGCAGCTTGCAGACACATCTTATAAACATGGCATATCATCATGGTTTTCATTATTTGTATTATCATTATCATTATTGTTATTTATATCATATTATTATTATTATTATTATTATTATTATCATTATTATTATTATTATTATTATCGTTATCATTATTACTATCATTATTAGGTGGTCTGTTATCAACAGACCACCTATTGATTTCGTCAGAATTTTCTTTATTATTATTATTCTTTATTTTTATTTCTTCCCGTTTTTTGTGCCCAGGATAACTTCAAGTTTGGTTTAGTCAATTTGATTCAATTTTGGCACAGTCATAGGTCATTGTCATGACACGTGACTAGAACATTTTCAAGGTCATCAAGTAATCGTGACGTCATCCAGGCGCCATTTTGTGAAATCACATTATCCATCATATCTTCATGATGCATCAGCAAAGGTCATTCATATTCATATCACATATACTTCAGGTCAAGGGTCAACAGGTCATGTCATCAAAGGTCACATAAAGGTCATGAAGCACGCGTATGTGCGCGTCAAAATTTTAAATTGCTCAAAATCACTAAACTATTAAACGAGAGTACGAATCAGGTCATTTTAAGTATTTCAAAATTTTCCGTCCGTAAGTGTCCCCGCGCGCGGTGTGCGCGCTCACAGAGCGCGGAAAAGGTCAAATTAAAAATGTTTACATGATTTGGATTCCTCTTAATGTAATTGACAATTTACATTAATTTCAGTCACTCTTCATATTTCATAAGGCCGTGAGCGTCCGTCAAAGTTCAAAATCCGCGCGTGCTGCTATGGGCAATATAATGCAAATTTGATCAAAAACATGCCATTTTAAAAATCGAAATAGCTCTTAAGATAGTCCATCGACCCCCAATTTTTATATCATGGTTGGAGAAAGCATGAGTTGGAGATATGATTTCATACCACCCTGACTCGTACAAAGTGAAACAAAGTCATCATATTGGCATCTAAACTCAAACAAATGTTTTTTGTTGATGACGTCATTTTTGTCTTTGTTTAATTGAGATTATCTCACTTATCGGTGATCGATTTTCTTCCAGAATTTGATATGTTGTAGCTGAGATAATTTTCTATCAGAAATATGTCATTCATTTTTCATTTCGATGACGTCATCATAGTTAAATATTCCATTAAAGGCGACAATGCATAATTTGTCATATTTGCGTGTTATGTCTATGGGAGGTCACTTTTTTCAAAACATGAATCTGCATGACAAGGTGTTTTGACCAGTATCTCGGTTGTTATTCAACAGTTTTCTCCCAAATTTTAGTATGTTGTAGCTGAGACTATTTGCTATTTAAATATTTCCTTATTTTTTCAATCAGATGTCAGGATCATGCTTGTGCTCATCATCATCATTAACATTATCGTTTTTATCATCATAATTTATAACATTATCATTATCATCATCATCACCTTTACTATCATGATCATCATCATGGTCATCATGATCATCATTGTTTACATGTCTATATAACTTCTCCCATTCTCAATTCTATCATAAGATTTAGACAGACCACCTTATTCGTCTTCGTGACGAATTAAATTTCTAGTTATTATTATTATTATTTATTTTTATTTCCTACACTTTTTTGTGCCATAGATAACTCAAGTTTGGTTCCGTCAATTTCATTCAATTTTGGCACAGTCATAGGTCATTGCCATAAGACGTGACAGTAACCTTTTCAAGGTCATCAGTTCATCATGACGTCATCCAGGCGCCATTTTGTGAAATCACATTATCCATCATATCTTCATGATGCATAAGCAAAGGTCATTCATATACATATCACATATACTTCAGGTCAAGGGTCAACAAGTCATGTCATCAAAGGTCACATAAAGGTCATGACGCGCACGTACGCGCGCGTCAAAATTTTAAAATGCTCAAAATCACTTAACTATTAAAGGAGAGTACGAATCAGGTCATTTTAAGCATTTCAAAAATTTCCGTCCGTACTTGTCCCCGCGCGCGGAAAAGATCAACGCGCGGAAAAGATCAAATTCAATTTGTTTACATGATTTAGATTCCTCTTACCATAAATGACAATTTACATTAATTTCAGTCACTCTTGACCTTTCATAATGCCGTGAGCGCGCATCAAAGTTCAAAATCCGCGCGTACTGCTATGGGCAATATAATGTAAATTTGATCAAAAACATGCTACTTTATAAATCGAAATAGCTCTTCAGATAGTCCGTCGACCCCCAATTTTTATATCATGGTTGGAAAGAGCATGAGTTGGAGATATGATTTCATACCACCCTGACTCGTACAAAGTGAAACAAAATCTTCATATTTGCATCTAAACTAAAGAAAATGTATTTTGTTGATGACGTTATTTTTGTCTTTGTTTAATTGAGATTATCTCGCTTATCAGTGATCGATTTTCTCCCAGATTTCGATATGTTGTAGCTGAGATAATTTTCTACCAGAAATATGTCATTTATTTTTCATTTTAATGACGTCATCATAGTAAAATATTCGATTAAAGGCGACAATGCATAATTTGTTATATTTGCGTGTTATGTCTATGGGAGGTCACTTTTTTCAAAACATGCATCTGCATGACAATGTGTTTTGACCAGTATCTCGGTTATTATTCAACAGTTTTCTCCCAAATTTTAGTATGTTGTAGCTGAGACTATTTGCTATCTAAATATTTCCTCATTTTTTCAATCAGATGTCAGGATCATGTTCATACTCATCATCGTCATCATCATCATCAATATCATCATTATCATCATCATCATCAATGTCACCATCATCATCATCATCATGGTCTGAAGATGATGATCATCAACATCACCATGATCATGATCATTATCATCATGATCATCATCATGGTCTGAAGATGATGATCATCAACATCACCATGATCATGATCATTATCATCATCATCATTAACATTATCGTTTTTATCATCATATAACATTTTCATTATCATGATCATCATCACCTTTACTATCATGATCATCATCATGTTCATCATGATCATCATTGTTTACATGTCTATATAACTTCTCCCATTCTCAAATCTATCATAAGACTTAGACAGACCACCTTATTCGTCTTCGTGACGAATTAAATTTCTAGTTTTTATTATTATCATTGCTATTATTATCATAATTATTATCATAATTATTGGATGATACAATTATTAATGGGAAAAATGAATTAAACAGTGAGTGATTTAACTTTAAGCTTCATAATGAGCTCTCATAATACAAAAACAATTCATGAAATCATTATATTGACAACTAAGGAAGAGTATATACTGCTGATTTTTTTTTTTTTATAAATCAAGGTTGTGATTGATTTTAAGGACTCTTGTGTACATGTATGATAAATCAAAGATGATAAAATGTGCACAAACACTTTTACTAAACCATGTTTGTGTACATGAATTTCATCATTATTTATTCCAGCTTCTAATCTCTTCCTGTTATCTACATGTACACTCTCAGTTACAGTAATTTGATAACTTGAATTCTTTGTCGACTACAGTCCATCCTAAACTAGACAGAAATAACCATCTGATTTGGGTCATTTCTTTAATAAAACTGACATTTGTTGTCATTCCCCAATACAGATGGTACACCAGAGATCTCGTACCGTGCGGGTAATTTAGAGCCACAGTGGAACCAGCTTTTCGTTTCCGACATTTCTCCCCCGATTTTCTTTATTTAGATCTAATTTTCTGATTTCTAAATCAGATATAAATTAGGTTGGTACTGTATGTCATTTGTCCTAATTACAGTTATCAAAATTTGATAACTTAATATTAAATACATAATTTACGGACTTACTTATATGAATTATCCAATTTGTATCTCAGAACTGTGAAACAGTACGTTCATGCACTCGAACATAGAGCTATATGACCCGGAAATATATCGGCCGCCGGGTCAAAACATAGCCAATGGCCAATCAGAGCACTCGTTTCGTAGGATTTCGTTGGTCAAGCCGGGCTGACTCGTACTAGCTACGGTAGCTATTGGACGTTCGAAAAGAAAAAATGAATATTCATCAACTAAAACCAAGACGGATAATGTTGACGACGAGACTTTCTTGGATTAATCATTAATTTAGGATCTAAATAAGCAAGCTATCGTAAGTCAAATAAGCTATATATATATTATTTTTAATTTTTATTATAATTGCAGCAGTTATGAGGATGTAAAGAGTGAAAATCTCGTTGCATATCTCATTCATCGCGGTCCGGTCGAACCGAACCATTTGTTCCGTACAGTACCGATAGGCCATACTTCAGTCTCTATAATCGGAGGTCTAGTGGAGCCAGACGTAGTCTCAGTGGAACAACCAACGATTAGAGAGACTGAAGTTTTCGGTCTATCCTAAACATGTGAGTCCAGGAAGGCCTACCGTACTTCCTCTATCTTAAGAAAAAGAAAGGAAATGGGACAAATGTGGAACAAATGGGTCGGTTCGGCCGTAGCGCGATGAATGAGATATGCAACGAGTTTTTCACTCTTTACCTCTTCATATATCCAATTTGGCTGTAATATTACACTAATTGTTATTTAAGATAAAAAATAACACAGAAATATCTACTTTGACTTACGATAGCTTGATTATTTAGATCCTAAATTAATGATTAATCCGAGAAAGTCTTGTAGTCAACATGATTCGTTGTCAGCCATCTTGGTTTGAGTTTATGAATATTCATTTTTCTTTTCCAACGTCTTATAGCTAAGCACGAGTCAGCCCGGCTTGACCCAGTGATATATGAATATTCATGAATCCAATATTAAACAAGTGCTCTGATTGGCCATTCGCTATATTTTGGTAGGTTGACCCAGGAAATATATCGGCCGGGTCATGTCATAGATTACCAGTTTGAATGGATGAACGTACCGTTTCACGGTTCTGAGATAAAACTTGGATAACTCATATAAGTATGTCCGTAAATTTTGCATTTTGAAATAACTAAAAAAGTTGCATAACTTAACATAGGAGAAGAATATACATAGTTTTTTTTTATCTCTTTAATTATAAATCAGAAAATTAGATCTAGACTAAATAAAGAAAATCGGGGGAGAAAATTTCGGAGCCAAAAGAGGTTCCGATTTGGCTCAATCTATCCCCCCGGTGCGAGTCGTCTGGGACACCGTCTGTGTATAGGGAATGGCAACAAATGTCAGTTTTATTAAAGAATGACCCATAAACAGAGCTACCAAGTGTCACGCATTTGGAGGGTCTGGAAATGCTCTCACGCACGGCGCACGCGCTAGATTTTGAAAAAAGGCTATACCTTATACGTGTGTTAGGCCATTAAAAAAAATATACATGTCAGGGAAAATGTACTGAGCGGCCATTTTGAAACATAAAATAAAAAATAAAAAGGGCCTCCTCCTTCCTATTTTTTTGAAAAAACAGGACGCTAAACATGTTTTTTTTAATTATTTGGCCTTATAGTTATACCCTCGCACGCGCACTTGTGTGCCGAAAAATTAAAATGTCACGCATTGCCTATCTTTTAACTTGGCGTCTCTGTATACATTACCACTACCAGACTGTTCACCTGTATTCACCTGTCTTTTCGGGCTCCTTACCTTAGTAAGACAATGTCTTGTTATTTCTGTCTAACTGTTAGATCTAGACCATTTGTCCTGATTTATGTTTTTAATTGGAATATTTCCAAACAAGGAATTTTGATTAACTTTTTCGATCTAACCTTCATTTAAATCATACAAATTAAATCAGTATTCATATTCAATGTCTAGATCTAGGCCTACTAAAGACTTAAGTTTAGATCTAAGTCAGTTGTCATAAATATGCCAAGGCTAACGTACTAATGCCTGGTTGGCAGTGATTTGACACTAGTAGTAGTTAGAAGATATCTAGATCTACGTACCTTGATTGAATTCCACTGAACTTCCCGCCGCGCCGCCCCGCGATCACAGTCAGATTAGAACACTAGTCACGATCACGCCGTGGTATTTTTCGCCCATGAGTAAACATGTAAACATGTAATACCTGTAAACATGTAGAATTACGAAACCGGTATCCAGGCCGCATTGATTGGTGTGCATGCATTGGTATGCTGATTGTCTGCAAGTCACATGCTCTCTATAGCGCTATGACTACTAATGAGTGACGCTTCAGGGGTTGAGTTCCGGGTTGTACGCTGAGTTCACCTACCAATGCAATATCAGATATGTCGAGCATGAAAGCAGATGGTACATGGGATCAGCGAAAATCTTGGGGATTCCCCGACTATTCTATAAGGTTCGTGGGCGGGCGGGCGCGCGCTACCTTAGTTGGTCGATGTCATGGATTTCATCACTGACGATGAATTATAGTATATACGATGTTAAGAATGTGTTAAGACGGAAAAAAGCTATGTCAGCACCTGGAAATGATGGCCTTATGTACGGAATGATAAAACATTTGGACTCTGTGCACCACTTCCTGGCAACCAGGGGCGGCGATTTCTTTTCATGACCGGGGGGGACGAAATGCGAGGAACGAGGGAGGAGTGACGTAATGAGCCAAAACGTTTTTTTTGGGGGGAGGGGAGAAAAAAATCCGCATCATCATCGCTCTTACATGTTACATGCAGGCCCCGCGGAACCGTTTTTCAAAGTTGGAGGGGGGGGGGGGATAAAGTATTTGCGATCAGATAGAGCTGTAACGATCCACCCTCATAATATTATGCTTGTAACTGATTTCCATGCTAGCTGTCATATATCTGAAAGTTCTGAAACTTGCAGGCTTGAATCATCCCATCCTTTCTTTTCTCAATCTTGTCTTATTTCTATCTTTTCCCCTCTGTCTCCCTCTCTCTCTCTCTATGCTCTCTCTCTCTCTCTCTCTCGCTCACTCCGAGACCTTGCATGCAGCCAGCCTATTTCTCATCATTCCTTCACATTCTTCATTTATAGGTAAAAAATGATCTCGATTAATATTATTCCAGAAGTACCGCTGCGAGTTATAGTCTGGATTGTGTGTGTTTTTGTGTATAAATACCTGCTTACGAGCAAAAGTTTCTAGTTTGAAGAAGTCTAGTATGAACGGCTTCACGTATAAACACAACCGGAAGCATACGCGTACGTTGCTTCCGACACACTAGATCTAATCTATAAATCGTAGTAATATGCCTAAGAATTCATTATGTATGAAATATGTGATAAAGTTGTATATTTATTCAGATAGACAAACAAATTATCTCTAATATCATATTATTGTCTTAAACAATCTCTTGTCAAAAACGTAAGAGAATTCGAATTTTGTACTTCTTTATTTAAGTTTATTAACCAGGATCGGAATTCAGGTTGTGCGGTTGACGCGCATTATGTAAACAAACAGTGAATCCCAAATTCATGCTATGAAATATTTGTTTGTTAAATTTCTGCTCTTATTACAAAGGAGAGCTTGAAAAATGTATCTTATGGCTTGTATAAAGTTTCAAATAAACGCATTGTAATGTTTCCATTACTATAGCAGTGTAACTTTTGGAATAACTAAGCATTTAATATTGAAATAATAAAGATTTGGAACTTTATAAGGACCGGTTGAAATGTGTACGCGCGCAGCTAGCTCTGTGCATGATCGCGGCGTTGCTTACAGCACGCGCATAGATTTCCCCCATGTACGCATGATTTCCCCCACGTACGCATACAGTGCATATATAAAATAGATTTTTCGGATTCGTGGCTGATTCGGAAGATTCAGTCGCCCAACAAACTGGTCCAACGGCGATTCGGAAGAATCGCGCAACAAACCAGGTCCAACGTCGTCTCGCAAGAGTCGCCAACAAATTGGTCCAAACTTAAACACTGAACTTTAAACTACATTTACTAATTCCCTAAACTCTCACAGGTATAGTTCCTTAAGTTAATATAAAGTCCATTACCAATTTACAGTATTATAACAATAAACAGATTTTATAAACATAAGTATTAACTTGTGTGTATATATATATATAAAGACTTATTAAATTTGTAACAGTGGCGATAATATTATTGATGTAAAGAAAGAAATGATTAAATGAAGTTTTTGTTTTTGTGTTCAAACTAAAAATCTTGTCTCAAAACAAATGTGTTCTTCTTTTCAAGTGTCAATTTAGTTATTCCATATACCTGTATTTCTATAGTCATATATTTTGACTGAAACGAGCTAGGATTTTATAGAAACATCACTTCTATCTTTCTTCCACGAGATATGGCCACCAATACCAGGCTCGCCGTGAGGGAAGGTAGGGGTGATGCGGTCGACGCCCTCAACGAGGGTGACGGCCGGTACAAAAATGGTGTCAGAAGTGGGATGGAAATACAGGTAGAGACTAATGGAATTAAGGAAAACACATCCAAATTGAACCAAAATAGTAATTGGGAACAAGATGAACTTGAAGAAAATTTGGCAAAGTGTCAGAAAATGGACAATGACTCGAATAATTCTTCAGAAGAAGAAACCACACAAGTGAAGAAATCTAATTCTAGAAAGAAACGAAGCGTGCAAAACAGAATTCTTTCCAGACTAACCCAACTAATGGAACAAATGATGACTTTGACTAACAAATCCAGGACGCGGCAACGCGCTGGTTCAAACTCTTCTACTGAAGAAATAACTGATGCCAGTTCTATTGACAGCGAAGTGATGTTGAACTTCGACAAACACACCAACGACAAAACTAACAAACAAAACAATGCCAACTCTGCAGAAGCAGAACAAAACAAAACCAACCTTGCAGAACCAAAACTAGAACGAAACGAAACTAACCCCGAACAAAAACGAACACAGAACCGAACACGGCCAAACATAATGCCCGACAAATATGATGGTAGTTCGGATTGGCACGATTACGAAACTCACTTTGATTCATGCAAACTAATCAATGACTGGGAGGATGAAAACGCAGTCAAGTACTTGTCTGCTAGTCTTAGAGGACCTGCTCTAAGATTGATCAATGAACGTCCACATAAACATTGGACTTATGACGACTTGAAAGCAAGACTATCTCTAAGATTTTCTTCCTCGAAACAAGCAGAAAGCTATCTGCTGGAACTACGTGGTCGCAAGAGACGACCAAATGAATCCCTTGAAGAACTCGGACGAAACATTAGAGAATTGACAACGAAAGCTTATCCTGATTTTGACTTTGACGGAATTGACCGTCTTGCTAAAATTCACTTTACGGATTCAATTCAAAGCCCAGAGATTCGAACAGGTATTTTCCATGCCAGATCAAAGACCTTAGATGATATGATTGAAGCTGCAATCACCACAGAGACATTTCTGTTAACCGAATCTGAGCGTTCTTGGAAAAAGAACACTCATAATAGAATTGTTGGCACAGAACAAGCAAGTAAAAATGACTTACAAAGAACAATTGATATTGCCGTGGAACAAGCCTTGCTTAAACAAAACAACCAGCAATGTCAAAACGACAAATCTACCAGAACTAACAAAAACGACCAAACCGAAACGTTCATGTGCTACTATTGTCAGAAACCAGGTCACATTGCAAGAAACTGCTTCAAGAAACAATCTGACATGACACAGGCACCTACTAACGAACAACAACGACCTAGAGGAACACAACAAAACTTCCGCCAGACACGAGGCCGTTTAAACGAAAATGGGCCGCCCATGGGGGCACTGGCGCGGCCAAACCAACGTTAGAACCAGCCCAAATACATGGAAATGAAAACTATGATAACATGACTTCAACTAACCTTCCTTTGAGCAATTCGAACTGTAATGGGTTATTTGTAAAAGTTAGTATCCATGGCCAAGAGCATAGATTTCTGATTGATACTGGAGCCTCTGATTCTTATATATCTAAACAAGTTTATGAGAACATTCCTAGTAAGGATAGACCTTCATTGCGAGAATCAGATAAGAAAGCAAAACTTGCTAATAATACCCCTCTGCCCCTATTTGGTGTTGTGGCACTTGAATTGAAGATAGGCCCAACTTGCGGGTTTACTAAGTTGTTAGTCGCAGATATAAGTAATGATGGAATTCTGGGCCTAGATAATTTGTGCAAAATGGGTGCCAAATTAGATCTTACGACTTTCCAACTTTCTACTAAGTGGGGAGACCTACAGTGTGAACGAGAAGATGGTGAAACCCTGTTCTGTCGTATCAGTACGTCAGAAACAGTCACCATCCCTGCAGGACATGAAGTTCTGATTAGAGGAACCGTGAAAGATAGAATGAAACCAAATAGACTAGGCATCGTAGAGATGGATAACGCCCAAAACCATCTAACCAAAAGTGGTTTAATTGTGGCTAGAACTTTGGTAAGAACAGGGAGTGAAGAAATTCCCGTCAGAATTTTCAATCCATCACCGTCAAACAAGGTGATTCGAAAAGACACCCACCTTGGTACAGTAACAATTGTAGAAGAAAGTGAAGTTGAAACGACACCAAAGTACACAAGGTCAAACCTAAACAAAGTACCCGAACACTTACGAGACCTATTAGAGAGAAGCACAAAAGAACTTCCTGAACAGTACCATGAGGACATAGCAAGTTTGCTAATAGAATTTCAAGACACCTTCTCAAAAGGAGACAATGATATTGGGAGAACAAATCTTGTTGAGCATTCCATTAATACGGGAACGCAGCATCCCATTAGACAAAGACCCAGAAAGCATCCTCTAGGACAAAGAACGGAAATCAAAGAACAAGTAACAGAACTATTAGGCAAATGACTAATAGAACCTACAGATAGTCCCTGGGCCTCTAACATAGTACTCGTTAGAAAGAAGGACGGTACACAGAGATTTTGTATAGACTATCGATTACTTAATGTTGCAACAATCAAAGACGCGTATCCTTTACCGCGCATCGACGAGACACTTGATGCTCTATCAGGTGCTCGTTGGTTCTCCACGCTAGACTTAGCCAGCGGCTATTGGCAAGTTGGACTTGACACTGACGCGAGAGAAAAATCATCTTTCTTAGCGGGCGGGGGACTCTACGCTTGGAACGTTATGCCCTTCGGATTATGTAACGCCCCCGCCACTTTCGAACGATTAATGAACAAAGTACTCTCAGGATTACACTGGGAAACTCTTTTGGTGTACTTAGATGACGTTATCGTTTTTGGTAGTTCGGTACCCGAAGAACTTGCTAGACTAAAACAAGTGTTTCACAGACTTAGACAAGCGAATCTAAAACTTAAACCTAAGAAGTGTCACTTGTTCAAAACAAAAGTATCCTATCTTGGACATGAAGTGTCTGACATGGGAATATCGACTCAGACAGAGAAAACCGAGGCTATAAAGAACTGGCCTACACCGACAAATGTGAAAGAAGTGAGAAGCTTTCTCGGACTAGCTTCATACTATAGACGTTTTGTTAAAGATTTCGGATCTATTGCGAAACCACTTCATCAATTAACTGAGAAGCACCGTGCTGGGCGGTTCGAATGGAGTCCCGCCTGTCAAAATGCATTTGATGAACTTAAACATAGATTAACGTCTGCCCCGATTTTGGCATATCCTTGTGCGGAAGGTGAATTTATCCTAGACACCGATGCTAGTAACGACGGTATCGGTGGGGTATTATCACAAATCCAAGACGGACATGAACGGGTAATAGCTTACGGAAGCAAAGTCCTTAGCAAATCAGAGAGAAATTACTGCGTAACTCGGAGAGAACTATTGCCAGTAGTAACTTACTTGAAACACTTCAAACAGTACCTTTATGGTCGGCATGTTATAGTAAGAACAGACCATGGAGCCTTAAGATGGCTCACCAACTTCAAACAACCGGAAGGTCAACTCGCGCGTTGGCTGGAAGTAGTATGTGCGTATGATATTGAAATAATACATAGAGCTGGTAGAAGCCATGCAAATGCAGATGCACTTTCGCGACGACCTTGTAAACAATGTGGTAGAGAAACTGAATGTGAAACAGAACTTGCGAGAACTGATATCGGTCGAACTTGTGTTATTGAATTGACAGACACAAATAACAATGTTGAGATTAGAAAGGCTCAACTCGAAGACCCGAATATCAAACCGGTGATAGAAGCACTTGAACGAGGTACGAAACCTACAAAGGAGGAAATGTCACCTCTGTCGTACAAAACGAAAGTGTTATTAGGACACTGGGAACAGTTAGAGATACATGACGGTGTTCTTTTCCGAAGATGGGAATCAGAGAACGGTAGAACTGTTAGGAAGCGACAAGTATTGCCAAGGCAGATAATTCGTGATGTATTAGAGGAACTGCACTCGGGTGCATTTGGTGGACATTTGGGATCCACTAGAACTTTGAAGAACGCTCAGATGCGTTATTATTGGGTAGGAATGAAGGCGGACATTAGATCTTTCATTCGTGAATGTTTGGCATGTAATAGAAGAAAGTCGCACGGTCGAAAACAGAAAGCTCCTTTGCAGCAAAGACGTTCAGGTAGTCCAATGGAACGAATTGCACTTGATATTCTAGGACCACTTCCCACCACTGAAGATGGTAACAAGTACATTTTGGTAATAGCAGATTATTACACAAAGTTTGTAGAGGCTTATGCCATTCGTGATGAAAAAGCCCATACTGTGGCTCGGAAATTGGTAGAAGAATTTGTCTGTCGTTACGGTGTACCAAAAGAAATACATTCTGATCAAGGTCGAAACTTTGAATCAAACCTATTCAAGGAGGTTTGTAAGATTCTAGGTGTAAAGAAAACAAGAACAACTGCTTACAATCCCAAGTCGGATGGGATGGTAGAACGCTTTAACAGAACGTTGTTAAATATGATAGTAACTATGATTGATCCTGACAAACACCAGCAAGACTGGGATAGATATATTCCTTTTGCTACCGCCGCGTACAGAAGCACCGTACACGAAACAATACAAGAGACACCAAACATGATGATGTTTGGCCGAGAAGTTACCCATCCTATAGACCTTTCGTGTGAGCAAGCAACTTCAGAACTAAACACTGATTATGCTCAGAATCTACGAAACAGAATGGATAGTATGTATTCAAGGGTAACAGAACAAAGTGACAAAAACTTGAGACGACAAAAGCGAAACTATGATAGGCACACAAATGACGAAACGTACACTGTAGGTCAATTTGTTTGGCTTCGCCATGACCAAAGAAAGAAAGGCATAAGTCCAAAACTAACAAACCGATGGGACGGACCTTTCCGAGTAATAACTAAACTATCCAATGTAACTTATCGCATTCAGCAAACACCCAGAACACCTCAGAAGATCGTTCACTACGATCGACTGAAACTATATGAAGGACCAGAACTCGACGCTTGGAAGAAACCAAAAACTCAAAGAACCATATGTGATGACGAGGAGACACTCAACAATCACGACGGAACTTGTAACAATAACAAAGACAACACCGCCGACCTTGACAGCCGTTATCCCCAAAGAAATAGACGTCCGCCTACTTATTTCTACTAATAAAACTATCATTTCTAATCTCGACACATGAAGTAATAAATATGTTTCGATATTATAAAATGACAAACTTTGTAACGCCACTGATAGGTAATGATTATTGTGTGTTTATAAGTCTAATTGAGCATTACTTTGATAAAGACTTCATGGGGAGGCCAAATTACACAGTTGGAAATAATCTTTTTGAGGTGAATTTCAACCAAAGAATATATACGTCAAATTTTGGCAGGACAAGAAATGTTATTTGAGTAAATGAATATTCGATTAATAGATATACGTCTTAGGTGATTGATTGATGTTGTTGATGATGATAGGACGTTCCTATCGGGTGATGGATTAAGTACATGAGAGTTATAATGTTTAAAGGAGATTAGTGAGTTGTACTAAAGAGCATCTCTTATATCCTGCCAAATAGACTGCCATTTTAAGAAATTGAGATTACAATTTTATATTGTAGGTTTGTGAAATTAAACCTCAGATGTTGATGATTTTAATGCATGTTCGTTTTGTTTATATGAAGTCATTATTACGGTGATATTGAAATATGAATATATTATGTATATAGTAACAACATGAAATGCGAGGACGCATTTTATGGAGAAGGAGGCTGTGTAACGATCCACCCTCATAATATTATGCTTGTAACTGATTTCCATGCTAGCTGTCATATATCTGAAAGTTCTGAAACTTGCAGGCTTGAATCATCCCATCCTTTCTTTTCTCAATCTTGTCTTATTTCTATCTTTTCCCCTCTGTCTCCCTCTCTCTCTCTCTATGCTCTCTCTCTCTCTCTCTCGCTCACTCCGAGACCTTGCATGCAGCCAGCCTATTTCTCATCATTCCTTCACATTCTTCATTTATAGGTAAAAAATGATCTCGATTAATATTATTCCAGAAGTACCGCTGCGAGTTATAGTCTGGATTGTGTGTGTTTTTGTGTATAAATACCTGCTTACGAGCAAAAGTTTCTAGTTTGAAGAAGTCTAGTATGAACGGCTTCACGTATAAACACAACCGGAAGCATACGCGTACGTTGCTTCCGACACACTAGATCTAATCTATAAATCGTAGTAATATGCCTAAGAATTCATTATGTATGAAATATGTGATAAAGTTGTATATTTATTCAGATAGACAAACAAATTATCTCTAATATCATATTATTGTCTTAAACAATCTCTTGTCAAAAACGTAAGAGAATTCGAATTTTGTACTTCTTTATTTAAGTTTATTAACCAGGATCGGAATTCAGGTTGTGCGGTTGACGCGCATTATGTAAACAAACAGTGAATCCCAAATTCATGCTATGAAATATTTGTTTGTTAAATTTCTGCTCTTATTACAAAGGAGAGCTTGAAAAATGTATCTTATGGCTTGTATAAAGTTTCAAATAAACGCATTGTAATGTTTCCATTACTATAGCAGTGTAACTTTTGGAATAACTAAGCATTTAATATTGAAATAATAAAGATTTGGAACTTTATAAGGACCGGTTGAAATGTGTACGCGCGCAGCTAGCTCTGTGCATGATCGCGGCGTTGCTTACAGCACGCGCATAGATTTCCCCCATGTACGCATGATTTCCCCCACGTACGCATACAGTGCATATATAAAATAGATTTTTCGGATTCGTGGCTGATTCGGAAGATTCAGTCGCCCAACGAACTGGTCCAACGGCAATTCGGAAGAATCGCGCAACAAACCAGGTCCAACGTCGTCTCGCAAGAGTCGCCAACAAATTGGTCCAAACTTAAACACTGAACTTTAAACTACATTTACTAATTCCCTAAACTCTCACAGGTATAGTTCCTTAAGTTAATATAAAGTCCATTACCAATTTACAGTATTAGTCTATAACAATAAACAGATTTTATAAACATAAGTATTAACTTGTGTGTATATATATATATAAAGACTTATTAAATTTGTAACAGTGGCGATAATATTATTGATGTAAAGAAAGAAATGATTAAATGAAGTTTTTGTTTTTGTGTTCAAACTAAAAATCTTGTCTCAAAACAAATGTGTTCTTCTTTTCAAGTGTCAATTTAGTTATTCCATATACCTGTATTTCTATAGTCATATATTTTGACTGAAACGAGCTAGGATTTTATAGAAACATCACTTCTATCTTTCTTCCACGAGATATGGCCACCAATACCAGGCTCGCCGTGAGGGAAGGTAGGGGTGATGCGGTCGACGCCCTCAACGAGGGTGACGGCCGGTACAGAGCAAAGCAATTAAGTTGGGTGTAACTCTGGCGTGGGGTCCAGGGGCAAATCCCCGGCGGGGATCAAGGGGCGGAGCCCCATGAAGCTCATAGTTTTTAGGCATTTAATAAGGGTCAGATGAGCATATTTTGATACCTTATTTGTGACACTTGCATGCAGGTCACTAATCGTACTGGGGTCCAGGGGGCGAAGCCCCCAGAAGCTCAGCGGTTTTAGGCATTTAATTACGATCAGATGAGCATCCAGGGGCCACCTTATAGGGCCCTTGGTGGGGTTTAGGGGGCGGAGCCCCCGTAAGCTCAGGGTTTTAGGCTTTTGAATATGGTCAGATGACTATCCAGAGGCCCGCTTAGGGCCCTGGTGGGGTCCAGGGGGCGGAGCCCCCGGAAGCTCAGGTGTTTTAGGAATTTAATTATGGTCAGCTGAGTAACCAGGGACAAGCCTTAGGGCCCTTAGTGAGGTACAGGGGGCAGAGCCCCCGGAAGCTTGAGGAAAATCATGCCATTTCAGTAACATTTGTAAATTAGTAACTGGTTTCGAATTAGAAATAAACCACGTTTGAATTTTATCGGGGGGGGGGGGGACTGCCCAAAGCACGAGTGAGTGAGCATAGTGAACGAGAGGGGTCAAGGTAAATTATATTCCTTAGCAAAACTATAGTATGAAAACAAACAAAATACCTGTTTCACACTTCACTTTTCTACAATATTAATTGTACATTTTGAAGGATATTATGCGAGGGAGCATAGCTCCCGAGCCAGAAGATTTTTGCATTTTTATTTGTCTAAAACGCTGCACTCTTGGGCCCTCCAAAGCCTAATAGTGTGTTGCAGTCTTAGTCAGTATTTGCTGTACATTATTTTTGTGTACTTTTTCAAATTTTCCGGGGGGGACGATCCCCCCCTACAAAAATCGAGGGGGGGACGTGTCCCCCCCCCCCCCCCGTCCCCCCGGGATCGCCGCCCCTGCTGGCAACCGTGTATAACAAGATTCTTGGCTCTGGTGACCCGCCCGAAAGTTGGTCAGAATCTAAAGTAACGCTCATATATAAGTCAGGGGATACGATAAGCCAGAAAACTTTCGTATGATTTCGTTAACATCTTGTATCAGCAAAGTTTTCCACCAGATTATTGCTGAAAGATCAATGTCCTATCTTACTGAAAATAACTTCATCGATAAAACAGTTCAAAAGGCTTTTATTGACGGAGTGAACGGATGCATCGAACATAATATTGTTCTACATGAAATTTTGAGTGACGCAAAGTGCAAGAAAAGATCGCTTCACACTACATTCTTCGATTTGGCGGATGCATTTGGCAGTGTAAGCCACCAGGCACCAGCTGATCACAACATCAATGAAGCGTTACGCAATATGACGCCAGTTGCGAGATACGTAGCAACGCTGTATTCACGATTGAATGGCAGGGTAAGAGGCCCCGGATGGATAACAAAACCCTTCGAATTCAAGCGCCGAGTATTTCAAGGGGACCCTCTGTCTCCTACAATTTTCCTCATGTGTTTTAATCCCATTCTAGAATATCTGAAGGAACAGCAGGATCAGTTCGGATACAAATGGGGAGACAGGTAAATAATAACGACACCCTACGCGGACGACTTTAATCTGATAACGGGGAACAAACTACAACACCTAAAACTCATGAATGGCATCAACGCTCGATTGAAAAGTATGGGCTTGACATTGAAACCGAGAAAGTGTTCATCTTTGTCTTTAACGAGTGGTAAACCAAATATTGTAGACTTTACTATCGGAAGCGATGTAATATCCTCAGTCCACGGACATCCAGTTGAATTTTTAGGATCACTCATCACATTCTCGATGAAAACTTCTGAAATCTTCGAATACCTGAAAGGAAAAATCCCGGCCCCCCCCCCCCCCACTCAGAGGTCGGAATGACCGCATGCGTGTTGCCAAAATGTCCGGTAAAGGGGTACTTTTCGTGCGACAAAGTCCGGCCCGAGAATTGTAAAAAAGGGGTGTATTTGACTTTTCACCCGGAGATTTCTTTAAAAAGGGGGTGATTTTCTTTTTTTCTCTCAACTCTTGGGACTCCTGAGAAATTATTCCGAATTTAGGGGGGTCTCCAAGGCAGGAAAAGCCTGCGAAAAGCCCGCGAAAGGGGGGTTCGGAAACTTTGGCAGTCCTCAGATAGGGGGTGCTTTCAAAAAGAGGGTACGAGCATATGCGTACCCTAAATAACACTGAGTGGGGGGGCCGGGGGAAAAATAGAATCCACTCTCGAAAATATTAATAAGTGTAACATTCGAAACGAATATAAATTATGTATACTCAGTTACTCACTAGATATGCACTCCCGTCTCTCCGTTACATGCTTACCGTTCATGATGTCCATGCAACGCATCTGAAATCTCTTGATATAATATTAGATAGATATATTAAGATGTGGTTAGGAATACCGTCACGTGGTTCCAATCTTGCTGTGGTCCACGATCCTGATGGCTTGAACATACCTTCCATTTCGGACCTTTACCGAACCTGTCATTGTCTGGCTTACAGTAGATCTAAGGTCAAAGGCGACGATGTTGTAAATCACGCCCTTGACCGAAGACTAGAGAGGGAAAGGGGATGGTCGCGACAAACGTCGTTCTCTTTGGAAGCACATGAAATCCACTCAAAAATACCAGACTCTGTAAGCTGGAACCAGACAAAAACTGTGATTAAAAAATCAGTTCAAGATGTATGTAGAGAAAATTGGAAGAGAGTGATCGATCCTTTATTTGTACAGGGAGAATTCATGAAAGTTGTTCATATGGAAAATACTGATGTAACCTGGAAGTTGATTATTTATAACTTACCTCAGAGTGTAATGAAGTTCAGTGCTAATGCAGCAATAGATAGTCTTCCTACTAACAAAAACCTGTACCGGTGGGGAAAAAGAATATCTGATAAATGTAACCTTTGTAATTGTACTGGCACTCTGCATCATGTTCTTAATAATTGTGAAAGAATGCTCTACCGATATACCTGGCGCCACAACAACATACTACGCATCATGCTCAAACACATTAAAAACACTTCAAACAATGCCACCAAAGTATATGCAGACATAGAAGGAGAAAGCATCAATGGGGGCACCATACCACCAAACATAATACGTACCCAACACAAACCAGACATCTGCCACATTGACAACAAAAATAAGGACATTATCATCATCGAACTCACAGTCCCCTTCGAAACTAACATTGACAAAGCACATCAACGGAAACAAGACAAATACGCAAGCCTCACACACGACATAACATCAACAGGCTAGGGTGGAAGAGCAAACTAATCTGTATTGAAATCGGTTCACGTGGACTCATAACCCCACAAAATAAATACCGCCTAAAGGAAATCCTCAAAATACTAACTCAACTAGGTACCCGGAATTTGTGATATATTGAATATATTGAATATTGAAAGTCATTCCGATTAATATAAGCGTATATTATTGCATTTGTGAACTGTAAGTTTGGATACACTCTTATCAGTGAGCTTGAAAAACACCCCCAAATTGTGAAAAAATTGGGGTTTTTTTTCGAGAGAAAATGCCCCCAATGCCCCCTAATAATGGGTAGGGGTTTCGAGGTTTGAGCAGCACACCCCCGTCCAAACCAAATCTGAGTATCCCCCCCCCCCCGCGGGGGAAATGTGAAGACTGAAGAAGAAGAAGAAGAAGAAGGTAGGGGGCGCGATATCTCAGTCAGTAGAGCAGTGGTCTCGTTATCCGGTGACCCGGGTTCGAAACCAAGTCGATGCGCCAGTGCCCTTTGGTAACTGCATTAATCCTCATTACCAGGTTAAGCCGTCGGTCTTCTGGTTGCTCACGAACAAGCATTTATTGCTTTCTTTAGCTGTCAGGTAAAATAACCACCACTATCAATCAATCAATCAATAGTTCAAAAAGAAGAAGAAGAAGGAGGAGGAGGAAAGGCAGAAGAAGTAGGAAAGGAAGAGAAGGAGGAGCTAGGAGAAAGAACAGAAAGGAGAAGAAGAAAAAAACGCGAGTGCAAGAAATTAGTGGTGGAAAGGATTTTTAGATTTTAGATATCTAGATAAAACCGGACAAAATATGCTCATCAATTTATGCAATATATTTCCAATGGGTATATACCATTAGGCCGGTTTTCAAGCGATTGTAAAACTTTCCTATTTTATTTAAAAGTGGTTTATTATTTTAGTATCTACAGCATTTACTTTGGGACACTCACCTGTATAAATTGTGATTTTAATATTTTAGTGAGTTTTGTCCCGCTTAACTCTAGCTCTATCCCAGTTCAACCAGAGACCTTTATAAGAACTCTATTTTAATGATTAATTGTATAACAACTAAAAAAAGGTAGGGAGAGTCCATTATATGCCACTATGTAGCTTAGCATAAACATTATACATACGATGTAAAAATTGATAGTTCCAAAGTTAAAGTCCAAGGTTAAAAAAATTGTCTAGCATAATGCTTCGTGTCTCACCACCCAGTCCTCCCCGTACATAATAAGCAATGTCGGAATGTGGCTTAAACTTAATTAATTAGTTGTAGTTCCCCTAATTTTTAAAATTGTAGAGATCTCATTCACATTCTTTCTTTTCTCTTTCGTTTCTCCTTTCCTTCATCTCCTTTGTCTATCTTCTTCCCTTTTTCCTATTTTTTGGGGCCGCAAAAAAGGCCAAGGACGCAGATCCGCTAATGACTCCGGTTCCAAAATGGGGAATCCCAACATTACCATGAAATGATACCGAAACTGGATTATTAGCATAATTACATTTTTGTAGTCATACGAAAGAGAAATCTAACTGCATAATTGGATATCTGATTACATTTCCTTGTTTTTGCAACGCGATCATTCTCATGTGCAATATTCATTCGTGTAGCCTATTCACCGAATATTGACAATTCAAAATTTGTTTCTTGTATAGGCTAAATGACGTTAGCATGAGTATGACCTTAATTAGAAAATGCGGAAGCTTAAAACTTTTTCTGTTTCATACCCACCCTTATCTCTCTCTTTCTCCCCCTCTGTTTTATACACTCTCTTGCATCACTTGCTACCCATCCTCTGTGTTCCGATCGACCCCCCCCCTTGTATCCTTCTCTCTCGTTCTCATCTTTAACCCTTCCCGCTCTTTCTTCCCTTCTCCCCATCTCTCTATTATCTGTCCGCACTTCTCATCATTTTTGGTTTTAGGGTTAAACCCCCCTATTTTGTTTGTTGGTGCTAAAGGAGGCAAACAAAAAGAATAGTGTACCTCCCCCCCCCCCTAAGCCACTGAACGAAATATCTGACGACGTAATTTGCCAATTTCCGGGGCAAAAGAAACAAGTGCTCTTGTTTTGTGTTTTCAAAGTCTTCGTAGGCACTATTTGAAACGATTTGTTGTTCTTCTGGGGAAACCACAAACTACAAGCACTGTTTTAAGTAGATCTTCCTATTTCTTCATAAATTAAGAATATCTTGTAATAATTTTATTTTGTGCATAGTGTATTTTTATACTTTCTGTAATAACATCTGTAATGCCTTTGTTGATCTTTCTGTAGAAAATGAAATACGAATTGAACTGAATGACAGAAATAGACGGTGCCTTGAAAACGTCATGCAGAAGAATTAGAAGAAGTAGAAGTAAAAGATGAAGAAAAAGGAAAGAAAAACAAAAGAAGTTACAGAATAAGAATAAAAAGAAGAAGAACAAAGAGAGAGAGAGAGAGAGAGAGAGAGAGAGGAGAAAGAGAGAGAGAGAAGAAGCGTAGGAGGGTAAGAGAGGGAAAGGCTGCAAATCAGAAAGTAATGATAGACATAGAATACAGATGATGATAGAGAGAGAGAGGTCATGACGGGAACATGAGAAATATAGAGAGATCAAGAAAAAAGAAAGATAAAGAGTGATAAATTTGGAATTTAGGAAGATTGGTGGATTTGTAAAGGGGAGGGATGGAATAAAAGAATAGAAAAGATAAGGGTAGCGGAGGTGTGAGAGACTGAATCATGCCAAATCACACACATTTAACAACACTGTTTGAGAATTAAAGATGAAAGGACAATTTATTATGCCATGATCTTAGTACTGCACTATATCTACAAAAAGTAAGTTCACTAGAAATACATATGTAATACAAATCCAACTATTGTATTTGAGCTAAATTGAATTTCACAAAATAATATCTATAAGATATCATATCTAAAGAATTTATGTTGACATTGTTTCATTGTCTTTATAGAGTGAAAAGACGTTTACTTTGATCTACTTCATACTTTTATACCGTTCATAGGTAAATATATACAATTTAATTAATTATGTTGCAAGATTGTTATCAACTCCCTATTAATTTTAGATTATTGATTTAATAAGTCGAGGTCGGAACACTGGTACCTAGAAAACATCGTCATAATTTTATTCAGCATATTAGTGATTGACGCATAATTATGGAAGCACTTTAAATTCATACATTTTGATACAATAAAGTCGTATCATATTAATCGCAAACACATTGAATTTTAAAATGTCAACTTACGCCTTTTTCATTTGCACATCACCTTTTGAAATGATAAATTGTATAAAACATGATTGCAACTAACTTCGACAAATCTATTAGGTTGATATTCTACGTCTTTGTGATCATATTTGGTAAAAAAAAACATAAAAAGATTTTGTATATAGAGATAACTGAAATTAAAGTACATGACCATAGTGTACACTTGATCAACTGTTGACGGACAAATATTATCTACCAAATATCATGTGCAGACAAATGTCCGTTTGGAACCACAAGAGCATTAAACACTGTTAAAGACTGTTAAAGAAGGAGCTAACAACCTTGTGGTTCCAAAGGTATGATATTTAGATTGAAGACCCTTCCCAATGAAAATACAACTATATATATCAATCAAAAGCGGAATGAACTTTGAATACAATTTTAAAGTAATTCAAATATTTTTCCTTTCAGTATGGCACAAAAGCAAATTAAAACCTCATTTTCCGCACCCCTTCAAATTACAGACCAATACGGGTCGAATTAGCTGCACTTATAGGTGACTACAAGTCATGTGGACCCGATCAGCTACTCTATATCCATGTAGCTTAGGCGATGAACCGTGCTTAATCAATGCAATGTAATTGTGAATATGCGTATACGTACTCAACATAAGATGACGTCATCAAGTAAATTGCGAGCATTTTCAAAGCTTTAAAGTTTGAGTTTTTAGAGAGATACTCCTCTGATTTACACTAACATATCATATGATTTATATCAATTTAATATATGGCTTATAAGCTTTCCATTGATATATAATTCATGTACTTCATTTTCAGTTTCTGACAGGGTCTTTAATATGTGGGCCTACTGTTCTTTAAAAAATGAAGTCCAATGGAATTTCAAGCTGTTTACTCTTCAGAAATTTTGTTTTCTCCAATAAACTGACTTGATCCATACAAATACACGAAATATAACATTGATATTGATTTATTCATTGTACTTTTGTCAGATATTGAATTGATAGAAATTTTCATTACTTTGAAGAAAAAGACGTATGGTATAACAAAATGCACTATCATTAAAAATATAACAAAATATAATAAAAATGAAAAAAAAATCTGAAATAATCTCACCATTTAAAGTGCTACTCTCGATATGTCAATTCAAATTTGTTTCCTTACGATCCCAGTATAAAGAATTATGATGTAGAGATACATTGTGCATGCAATATATTTACTTAGGCATGAAATTCATTATATGAGGTATGAAATGTGAACACAAGAATTATAAAAAAGTCAACTTCACTAAAAAAAATTGTTTAGTGACAATACCGTCGGACAGTCAAGATCTACATTGCATGTATTTGTTTTCTTCTTTCAATCAGGTTACATAGTCATAATCTTGAATGCAAGGCAATTAAGCTGCATAGCATCAAACTCATTTCTTCTTAACTGCATTGTACTTGAAATCTAGAATATCCAGGCATATATGAACATGTAAATTCAAAATTGTACTCGATGAAGCAAGTAGTAATGAAGAACAAGGGGGAGAGGCACAATGAATATTTACAATGAAAACAGTTTTTTGGCTTAAACAAGAGCTTACAACCAAAAAAGATATTATTTGTAGAATAATTCAAGACACAAAATCACCACAAATTGAAGAGAGAGGGGGAAAAAAGAACAAAACTGCAATCCTGGTTACCAAACCATATCACATTTAACAACGCTTGGCTAATCCATGTACTCTAGAACAAAAACAAATAAAGTACACATCACCCTAATAAAATAATGATTCGAAGATGAAATAATTCAAAAGATATTTCAATATTCTAAAGAAACGGACTTGGCTCAATTCTTGAATGTCGCTAACTAAACCCGGCTTGAATAAGTCAACTAATCTACGACAGCACAAGTGCATCCCTCTCTGTCCCATAAAAACTATTCTCTACAAACTACTCTTACATTATAACATACTAGTTTAGGCTTGAAATTAATCTTAAGAAGCAAATTTCGTTTAAAAAAAAAAAATCTTTTACATATATAGTTACAAAATTATCGGGCTTTATTCTGAAAACTATGTTGTCTTATTTGCTAGCTAAATAAATGTTAAATCAGTGCGCTAAATCTTTGCACTTATGTGAGATTAAAACCTGGCTTAAATGTAGATGCTTTGCAAGAATGCATGCAGTTGCCTTTCATGAATGTTCAGAATGGAGCATGATGTTTAGAAGAAATATAATTTGACATTAAGCCCAATGACTTTCACATATATGAAATATTAATTTCCATTCTGAAATCAAATATAAATCATGGAATACAAACAATAACCTTAAGATGCAAAAACTTTCTTAGGACATGAGTAGTAAAATGCACCTTGAGATAATTACATGCACTTGCTTTACAAGTAAAAGGTTCATAGGATCTTCTTTTAATCACCACAAAAACAAACATAGATACAATAACCGTCGCTACAATGTATGCCAGGCAAGCTATGAAAGCATTATTTAATGATTCTTAAGTCTGTACAATACAAGCTTAAATGAGACGAATCGGATTTGTACAAATATACGGTCTGAATAAATGAAAGACGGTACCAATGGACTGTCTGACCCGATGGGCATTAAGGACCAATGCATATGGTACCGTTGGACATTAGGCAGGGGCGGTCGAGCGACTTCCAAAGTGGGGGGGGGGGGGGCACCAACAAAAAAGGGCACTTTCTGAAGAAAAAAGGGCACCTACAGTGGGAAATCTCAAAGCGAAAATATACAAATTTTTAGACATTGGTACATACCCCTGCATTGTGATTACATTATCAGGGATGATTTCAATATTTGTTTCTCTTCATACATCATACAAGATATCGCTTAAGCATCATACTTTACAGTTGGGTGGGATGTCTGAATATGCATTTACGAGCGAGCGAAGCGAGCGAGAAAAATTTTAAAAATCTGCGAGGTCGCAGTGCGAAAAATTACATCTTATAAAGAGGAAAAAAGCCAATCGTGATGGGGTTATAAGCACATTCTCATAACGGAAGACTGAAAAGACCTTTGATAACTAACATAATTATATCATCTTTAAATGCGAGCGAGCGCAGCGAGCGAACTTTGGGGGAAATTGCTCTTAGTCGCTTTAAATAAGGGGCATGTTTAATGATTTCATGAAAAGGGGACAATTATCGAAAGGGATAAGACATTTATTAGAAAAGAAAAGGAGCTCGTGTCAAAGTACAAAGGATAATTATAAGAGGTGAACATGAGGCATTTTTTTCACCTGAAAAGAGGCACTCACCTGATGAAAAAGAGGCGTTTACGAAAATGGGAAATAGGCATTTGTTGACGGAAAAAGGGCACCCATCAGATTTTGATAGGGGCATTTATAAGAGGTGAAAAGGGGACAGGTCCCTTATTAGAAAGGAAAAGGGGCACGTATCATTATTAAAAAGGGAATTATCAGAGGTGAAAAGAGGCACTGACCAGATATGAAAAGGGGCACTTATGAAAATGTAAAAGGGGCACTTATAATAAAGGAAAATGTGCATTTGTTGAATGAAAAGGGGGCACCGTTCAAATTAAAAAAAAGGGCCGTTATGAGAAGGGGAGGGAGCTTTTTCTTTTTAATGGGGGCACTTATCATAAGGAAAAGGGGCACTTATTAGAAAGGGAAAGCGGTAGTTATGAGAAGGGGAAGGAGCTCTCTCTTTTTAATGGGGGCACTTATCATAAGGAAAAGGGGCACTTATTAGAAAGGGAAAGCGGTAGTTATGAGAAGGGGAAGGAGCTCTCTCTTTTTAATGGGGGCACTTATCATAAGGAAAAGGGGCAATTATTAGAAAATAAAAGGGGCACATGTTAAAATTAAAGGTGTGCTCATCCGAGTTTAAAAAAGGGGTAGTTATTAAAAGGAGAAGGGGCACTTCTTACAAAGGAAAAAAGGGGCAGTTGTCAAAGTAAAAGGAGCACCTCTCAGTTTTGAATAGGGCAATTATCAGAGGCGAAGGGGGCACTTATCAAAAGTGAAAAGGGGCACTTCTCGTACCTAAAAAGAGGCACTTACTAGAGATTAAAAAGGGCACTTATTAAAGATAATTTCAAGATTTATGAGAATGGAAAATGGACACTTATTGCAAAGGAAAATGGGAACATGTCGAAGGAAAAGGGGCACGTGTAAAAAATAAAAAGGGCACTCGTCAGAGGTGAAAAGGGGGGAAGGGGCACTTTTATTTAGTAATAGGGGAACTTGTCAAAGTAAAAGGGGCACTTCTTACAAAATAAAAGGGGCACTTTTCCTATGTAAAAAGGGGCACTTTTGGGGTATCTGAAAAAGTGGGGGGGGGGGCACTGTGCCCCCCCTGCCCCTCCGGGAGAACCGCCTCTGACATTAGGACTAATGGGTGGATCAAATTACCTCAAGGTACATCTGATTTAAACCTTTTTTGTATCCATGTAGCAATATCACCTTACTATTTAGGATATGCTAGCATGAACTGCCGGGTGAATGTACACAAAAAGCACGGCATCTGTTTAATACGTTCTTGCTTAGCAGTCTCTTCTTCTCGACACACCATACGGCCGTTGACCCGAACAAGGATATTTAGCATGTTTTCTTTGTCGTAACACTCCGTGATGACATCACATAGGTCTGTTACGAACCAGGATCCTTCTTCCTCATTGCGCCACGACAAAGTACCTGACAAGATAATAATGTTGTTTAAAAAAAAAACAATTTTACCATTAAGAATAGATACCTTATAGACTGGAATTCCATTTTTTAAAGAGTGGAGATTGATTCAAATTGATCGTGACCTGATATTGATTGCAACTCTGTAGTAAAGAGATAGGGGTTGGTAAGTTTTCAATTTGACTGGAGGACTTACAATCAAGATCAAACCCAAATCAATTCTGTGCGAGATTGAGGCTAAACTGCCTCAGTCTGGCCGTAAACACATTTACTGAGGGCCAGTTAACCCTCCGTCGACCTGCCTTAAAGTAGATATTCATTGATTTAAAAACTGACTTTATTTTCATTATTGCAAAGTTGAAACTTTGATTCGACAAGGTTATCAAAATGCAATGCCTGGAAGCAATCGAAGTAATGATTATTATAAATTACAAAACGCTTAAATACAGCCCCGGCATAGCACCTGAAGAGCTCTCCGAACGCTGCTGAGGTGTGTGAGATCATAGTATGGACATGACTTGCACAAGCAGACGATGTCCCATGCAGACATCTCACCCATTTTCAGTGCCTGTGTTTTCATCTTCTCTTGAGTTCTTTCTCTTACTTCACTACCGTCAGGCTAAATGTATAATCTATTGCCTGATTCTAAACCTCGCGCATGATTTTATTTTAATGACAAATGCAGCGATACAAAAATAAAAGGATCTGTCGCTTGTAAACAAAATATAAAGACGCCATTGTATATTCAGCTGCACACACCGCGGTATGTTCGGCGTTTCAAGAGGGAACAAATGCCGTCCTTAATATCATTCCGGTTTTTTTTTTAATTTGAAAGTCTGGTTTCTTTGATTGTTAATTAACCCCTATCCTGTGTATTTACAAGCAGAATATTTTAGTTACAAGAATCGGGTCCTATCCCCTGAATGGTTTGACATGCCATATAAACACTAAACTCATTGGCCCGAATTCACAAAGCAAGGTTTGAGCTCAGACCGGGTTTGAGCTCAAACCTCCTTTTATCTCGCCAAACCTCCTTTTGTTATTTACAAACCAGGTTTGTAAATAACAAAAGAAGGTTTGGCGAAACAAAAGGAGGTTTGACCTCAAACCTTGGTCTGAGCTCAAACCTTGCTTTGTGAATTCGGGCCATTATAATTTGACAAATAATAGCTTTGCTATTATGTTCGTTCTTTATGGGACGTCGTCTGCTTGGTTAGTATTGGTCCATATTGTGACGTCATTAAAACATCGTAATTTTTCTGGCGAATCTCTGAAATGTTGAGAATCAATACAACAACTTTTAATACACAGCCAGGATAGTAATGCAGCTAGGTGTCCCTGGAGTTTAGCTCTGAACATGCAGACAAATAACGAATCATACCTTCTGAGGTTGCATATGCAATTAGAATGTCCGAGTTGACGGGGCGGTAGGCTGGCTGGAAGTCTGGCTGGGGATAGTTCTTCGTCTGCGGATTCGACCCTGTTTCTGCGTTATCAGACGAATGTACAGAGGTCTGCATCTCATCCCCACGACATGATTGGATAATGAAGACCTTTGGCTTGTCTGGTAGGTAGACATAAAGAGAGGGATGATCTCTTAATAGAAAAATTGAAATTTTGACATATTATTTGGAGTCTAGCAACTTGTGTATTCTCTGTGATAATGTATACTGTATAGTAATGCCAGAATGCAACTTACATATAAAAACATGGTCAGTTCGAGTGATTTCTGTATTGTCTGATATATCGAATGAACAAATGGTACACACACACACACATAAGACGGTGTCAGACACAATTTTCCCGATCCATCTTGAATTACCTAGATAATTCACTTACGTAGGTGACGGACAGAAATTTCCCTCAAGAAATCATGTGAAATGTCTTGGTAATGGAATATTATCTAAATAGCTTAGCTAATATCTAAATAGCCATTTTCTAGATAATCAGCCTTTGTCTGACACACCCTATATAGAGTACCACTCAAAAACACTATTTTTGTTTAAAATATCTCATTTATTATAATAAATTCCGTCTTTTCTTAGGGGGGGGGGGGGTATATTATGCACATTATAAACCAGCATATGCTCACAAAAGAATTGCGGGCTCATACAATACCTCCACATTACCTTTCTTTTCCTGGTAATGCTACAGCGCGTCTGACATAGCAACTCCTATATTAGTATTATATGGTCATTGTAATTAGGTTGTCAGCTCTGGTGAAGCTACATACCACTGTCTTTTGTTAGCTCACTAATGATTGACAGATGATGTCATTTAGGGAATGAGATCTGAAGCATCTTTTAGGGTGGAACTTAGCAGGTTTGAGAACATTAAACAAAATATTATTTGTATGCAGCCCTGCACATCAACATGAATGGGATTTCAACTGACCTTTAAAACACTGCAAATGATTTACAAGCACATACATCAAAAGAAGAAGAAGAACAAAAAAGCAAATGGTGTTTTGAGAAAAGGGAAACCCCAGCAATATGTCATCATTTACAAGTCAACATAACTAGATAATGTATCATACATCATTGAACAGGACAATTTCCTCCCTTGTCATATGACAATGTGTTTTATGAGGATAATGCTTCAAATTGATTAGCTAACTATAATGATTTAATATCAGTAATGTCAAAATTAATTCATCTATCATTTGTTGATCGACAAAATGAATGGTCTTTAATCTCTACGCTTTCATCTTTGTACATGGATTCTGGAGAGTTGAGTTCTGTTTTCAGACTGCAAATGCATTCAAAGTGCATGGTTATTGCTCGTATTCTTATCCATGACACTTCTAGTGCCCTTTTAGAACCTAAAGGTAATTTTAGACCCCAAAATGTGTGAAATTTAGCCAATATGAGCATACAAATTCAGCTCCACTTAAAAAAAAACACGGTGACCGTTAATTAATTATTTAATTAAAAAAAACAATACATGGGCCGGTTGGTTGTGCGTAATATAAGCAACACGAAAATGCCAACATAAAAGCCAACATCGGCATTGGCTGAAATACGACGTAAAAGGAGCTATTTCGATTTTGTAACGGTTTTTTCAAATTGTTCAAAATATCTAATATTTGTAGTGGTACACAAGTATTAGAAATCGTTATATTTCAGCCGTCTCTGAACCGATTTTGATCAAGCAAAGATGATTTTGTCATTAAAATATTATGTTCTTTCAAATTTGACACTCAGTTTTTCGTTATCTCACAACAAAATTATTTTATGTAGCGCCCTCTGCAACAGAACTCAACTATCCCTTTAATAGGCAGCATTAATTTGCACACATGAATATTCAATACACTCATTATAGTTCAGATACATCGATGATGCTGTAAACCGCTGACTCTTTTTATTATGACGTCAGTGTACTACACTTCACATTTCTGTATCATATGACACAAAGCTCGGTGAATACACGTAGGATCTTTTTGTGCGAAGTTTACCTCTTGTTTACCTTATATCTGAAGGACCCATTAGGATGAGTGCCGTGCCTGACCAGGCAACATTTTTGTCATGTCACGGAGTGGAATCAATACTGTAGTTACTATTTCAGTGAGTAGCTTTGGATTATCGATTAATCTTTTTCAATTTTGTATATTTGTATTTTCACATCCATAAAATCCCAAATCCAGATAGTATGTAGCTTTTTATTATTGAAGACTTGAGAAAATTAACTATTTCAACGACTTTTGAAAAATACCTCACTCAGTAATGTACAACTCTCAGGGTAATATTATTTTCATTATGATAAGGCTTGTTCACATATGGCAAATTAAACCTTAGCAACAGTCACCACAGTTTTTTATGTGTAAATGAATAGCAACTGTGCACAACAAAGTCCTTGGCAATGCGCGAATTTACTGAGCTCTGTGTTAAAAAAAAACAGAAATAAGAAGCATGTATGACACTTAATTTAAGTCATCAAAAAAAAGAACGCAGCAGTTTTGCCGTGTCATATTTGAAAGGGGTCTTTGTCAGTAGAAAGAATGCATCTTTTCGAAATCAATTACCTTTCATTGCTGGTATCTGGTCACCATGGAAATTGCTGACGATATTCTCAACCAACATCAATTCACCATCAGCCATCTGTACTGCATCCTGCGAAACAATTAACAAAGAAATGATTAGTATACCAAGACGTTGTTTGTCGGACATGTAGTGTATTCGGACAGTTGATTTAAAAAAGCAGTAGAAGAAGTTTACAAGAAATATTTCATAAATCACTAAGACTTATGTTGGACAATAATATAAAGGAAAAATATTCACGAAATTAGTGATATTTGATGAACCTTTTCTGTTATATCCAAAGGCAAAAGAGAAGTCGTTATATTTAGTAAGTGTCTGGACGCCCCCCCCCCCCAATCATACAAGATCAAAGAATAGCCACGAATAAAGACTTACTATGCTTCAGTCTTGTCATTTACATGCACTCTAATGAGTGCATGTAAATGAAAAGCTTTAGTAGGTTTGTATTCGTTACTATTTTTCAGCAGTAAATAATCCAATAAATATGTGTCATTTACCAATTATAAATGTGACTAAGTTATGATAAAACATCGACAATTCTCGGTTTCATTTTTTCTGGGACGCACTGTATATATGTACATTATATACAAATGTGAAAGTTACAGCTTTAAACCATATTTTAACTTCTTTTCTGTCAGGTTTATTGCATTTTTTTGAGAGCAAGGTTTTCTGAAAATCAAATTTCTAGAAATGTGATTTTCTCTTTGAAATTCAGATACCGTCCGCCAAATGACTTTTTGATTTCCTCTCTTCAAATTCACTTTGATCACTCATGCATGAAATATGCATCATGTAAGTTGCATCAAATGAAAGAAGAGGAGCTTAGCTTTCCAAATATGTGTCATTTACCAATTATATATGTGACTAAGTTATGATAAAACATCGATAATTCTCGGTTTCGTTTTTTCTTGGACGCACTGTATATATGTACATTATATACAAATGTGAAAGTTACAGCTTTTAACCATATTTCAAATTATTTTCTGTCAGATTTATTGCATCTTTTGAGAGCAAGGTTTTTAGAAAATTTGACATGTTTCAGTACAGATCACATTGACCAAATGTGACATCATATTAGCGAGAAAACAGAGAATTGCTGTAAGCCTGAAAAAGTTTACAATGCCACATCAATTTTTTTTAAATTCATCATTCATGTTACTAAAAGGAATTTTTAATGAGGAAGGCCTGACATATCTAACGTAAGTTTCATGATTCGTGATTTCTTCTAGAATTTCGGAGTGTAGATGAGAGGGGTGTAGTGGTATTTGTGTTATGGCAACACTACACTTTGCTATTTATTATGTTGTTTATACATTCAGATTTTTCATGATTGTAAAGCACATAGAGAAATATTCAATTTATTATGCACTTAATAAATATTCTCTATTATTATTATTACGCCCATACATGACCAGAAAAAGCAAATATCTCTGAAAATTGTTAGTCCACTTGTAATGCAGTATATTGTGCTGTTGTTGTTTTCTTCATGAATAAAAACTATTTATAATGTAAACAATCATTAAAATATCTAAATTGGCATTATTTCTGTATAAAAATTGGCTATTGTCAGTTCAACTTAGTAATAAGCATTCACATTTGTTATTCAATAATTTGTTTTAATTTAAACATTATTTGGAAGAATAAGTGGTGCCAATTCGAAAAGGAAGAGCTACATGCAATTCATTGAAACCTTAATAATGAAACTATGAAAATCCATGGGTTACCTTCATGCGCCCGTCAGGTCCATCCGTCTTTGGTCCTCCATGTGTGCCCAGCATAAAAATGAAGCTCTTGTAGATACCCGTCGAAAGTGTTTTCTTCAGATCTGTCAGGTAACCCTGAAGCTCACCCAGAGATACATCTTTCTCGTACTGAAGGTAATAGCCGCTGAGGACATCTTTAAACAGATTATTGATGTTTTTCTCATCAACCTCAGCACCTGGAGAGGGGCAAAGCAAACATTCTTTGTCACCTTTTCAATATCCCAAATCATTCAATATTGTCATTTTAAACACAGATGCGTCATTCTCCATCACCTTAAAAAACGAAATGGTTCAATATCATAATTTCATACACAAATGCGTCATTCTAAGTCAAAAATAAATGATGGCTAAATTTCAAAAGCTCATCTTTCTGTTTATCACATGTAACACAAAGGCTTGTTGAGATATGATACAACAAAACCGCGGTGGTTTATGTATGATTACTCATGTAGATACACAGCTCTGTATCTTATAACACAGAGCTTGGTGAATATGTGCAAGTCCTTTGCCATTCATTTAGTGGCTTTTTTGCTGCAGTTTACTGTGCCATATCAGAACAAGTCTCAAGAAGGGGGATTTTACTTAAATCAATTTTAATAGAAACAAAAAAAAGCTTGAGGGTTTTTCCCTTTAAACAGAAACGGTAAACGGAAAAAGCAATAATTTTAAGAAACAATGACCACAAATGTAATCATATATCACAATATCTACAGAAGGGCATTTCAGCAGAACCTGAAAATCACATTTCTTGATAGTTTCCATTTGAAGGAACTAAGAATAATTACATTGTGAACAAAAGCATTCAACGGGAGGCAAATAACTTTACTTTATAACTTTGAATGCCAACTTCCAAGGTAAATAACAGAAACTAAAAGGAAGAAAAAAGATTATGAAAAGCATGTGATCCATCATTTTATATAATCACAGAGTGCAACGTTTGATTGATTGATGACTATACCACTACTTGTTTTTAAACTAAACTCCTTTTAAAAGTTCTGGAATTCAAGTTTGAGCATCGAGTCCTCTCTCCTTACTATACTTGATTTTGGTATCATTAAAAAGCCATGTTACCCCGTTAGAAAGAAATGTACACCTGGATATGGGGCCAAGTCAAAAGTGAAAATTTAGGCAAAACTGCATTGCATTGCAATTGTCAACAGGGAATTCTACTTCTCATCGTCATTCATATATGCAACTCAAAGTAACATCTTACCCTTTCGTTGACCTTCTTCCTCAGGGAAAAAGTTGTTGATAAAGAGCACATAGCCACGCCCGGGCTCGTATTTAGTGCGACAATCAAACGGGATGTTAGCTGGGACGCTATCTTTGTATTGGCCAGATGTAGTTGAGCCTGCTTTTGATTGCCCATCAGCAATATCATAGGGGAAACAATAGATCTGATTAGGATGTTGTTAGAAGCAGTGGCTAAAACTGTTTTGTTGTTGTTGTGTCACTTGTCTATGACTTTTGAATTGCCATTTATTTTAATTGTTATAAATGGACTTGCTTCATTGTCATGAAACATTTTCATATGTCTAGATGTGAAAATACATTCTACCATTGGCTTCGATTGTACTATCAATCTCGGTAAACATCTATCCAATTGAATTCAATATTGCTGAGAGAGATAGAGAGACGCAACAAATATAAACCGAGATATAGCAATATCATGTTTGTTTGTAATCCATTACCAAGTTCTCAGAATATCGTGATTACAAGCTATTTTTCATATACATTTATGACTCTTTGATCTTTGACCCCATGACCCCCAAATCGAATCAATTCATTGGCTCTGCAAGATATATACATGTCTTAAGTTTGATGGTAATCCGTCCATCGGTTCTAATAATAATGTGATCATGAGCTGTTTTTGCACACATAATGAGCCCTTTGACCTTTGATCTTTGATCACGTCATCCCAAATCTAATAAGTTTATTGGCTCTGCAAGATACAGCGGGAACCCATCAATCGGTTCCTGAGATAACGCGATCACGATAACGGGACGTACGTATACGGACAGACAACCCAAAAACATAATGCCCCCGCTATTTGCAGACATTGTCGAATTCATAGGGAGGATCGAATGATGTGAGTTATATATTGAAGCTGGCTGCTGCCTTTTTACAGGACTCGAGAACAGGGTCAGGGAAACTGGTTTGGTAACAAAACCTACTCATCGATGCTTTCTTTTTTAGTTACTGGTCAGGTTGCGAAGTGCACGGAAATTTTATGTATATGATATACTCGTCCGTTTGACAACTATATACACGTGTATACACGCAGTGACTTGTGTATGAGAAAAGGGATATGAATATTAATTAGTCTGTACCTACAACGTTTACAAACAAACATGAAGCAAGACACACCACCCTTTCTTAAAATCATTTCGACAACTTATAAACCTTGCTAGCGATGTGCTTCCTCCCTATACTTCGGCCCGAGGTCATGCAACACCAGACACAGTACGCGGGGGGGGGGGGGGGGGGGGGGGTGGGGGTTAATTCCCCCCCCTCAATTTTGTTGTATGTGTTTGTTTTGGAGGAAACACCCCCCTCAAATTTTAAGAAAAAAAGGGTGACAAAAAAGTTACCTTACCACCCCCCCCCCTACTGAACGAAATATCGGTAGGCATAATTTTCCAATTTCCGGGACAAAAAAAATATGTGCCCCCCCCCCCCCCTACTGAACGAAATATCGGTATGCATAATTTTCCAATTTCCGGGACAAAAAAAAATATGTGCTCTTACCCCCCCCCCCCCCCCCCTCCCCCCACCCCGATTATTTACCGGCTGGCTGATTCGTTGCGAAAAATTTCCTCAAAAACTGCCCCCCCCCCCCCAAAAAAAAAAAAAAAAAAAAAAAAAAAAAAAAAAAATAAATAAAGTGCTCTTCCTCAAATTTTACCAATTCTTTTCAGATAGTTGTCAAATGTATAGATACATATGTCTACTAACTTTTATTGACGTACATGTAGGTATAAAATCGGATAAAGTTATTTTGCAATTTTCTTGAAAACTGCGAATTTGGAGAGCAATTTTTGCAAGGTTAGTAAGTGATAGGGTATTACAAAAATTATTTGCCTAGAGAGGGCATATCTTACAGATTCCGAATCCCCAAAACGGTACGGGTTTGGCCACGAACGATGGAGCTACGGCCACAGAAAGCAAGCCATTTCAGAACTGATCTAGAGGGTGCTGTTTATGTTATGCGTAACCACTGATGCGTGAAAATCAACCTAGTTATGTGCAATAATGAGATAAAGATACTGTGAAAATTTGAGACAAAACAAAATGGATATGAGAAAGTTATGGCAATTTACGGTGTTTAGGGGTCAACTTTTACAGAATTTTAGAGATTTTAGGCGGAGTCGATTTCGGATCTCGATTGAGAGTATGAAGACGGCATTTTGAAGGCTTATTTGAAGGCCAAGTGATGCATTGCAGACGAAAGAATATTTCTAAGACTATCTTTTAACCACATTTGATTTGAAGAAAAAAAGATGATTAAATACACCTCCCGAAAAATAAGTAATAAAATTCATGATAATGAATTACGCAGTAACTTTAAATGTGGCATTGGTATACATTTCCAAAGACGCTTCCAAAGTGATTTCAGATAAATTTTTGATGAGTTAAGAACCCATAGTAAAAAAATATTGATCGCAGAGCAATCATTGCCAGAGCATGTATCGTATTTCAAATGTAAATGTATCAATGTATGCAATTTTTTCTCCAATCATGATTACTTTTTACCAAAAAGTATTCAGCATGCGGCCTATTTTCGTTCGGCAAATAATGAGTGTATTTTTGATAAACCGATATTAAACCGTATCGATGCGGATATTAAAAGTTTCTGAAAAAATGGAATTCACCTTCTATTGGCAGGCAGCTCTCCTCTACTCCTATCAACTCCGTTTCCCTTAGAGCAGCTCTAAGAGTTGGAAGTCGCTCGGATTGTTCTACCTTCTTTGCCCAGTTCTGGAGCATCACTAAATTACCACGACTGGTCTTTTCACCTCCAGTCCAATTCGTCGCTAATGCCCGGTCGATATGTTGCTGTTTGACTCCAAGCTCAAGACCAAGACGCATTAAATCATCATCGTTTGATATGGCGTCTGCTACTTTGGTGATGACTTTATTCAATTCAATGGTAAGATTCGATGTTTGATCACTGAAATATTATTAAAAAAATTATAAATTTAATGTATTGTATACTTAAGGTTATAATACATACCTACTCAAGCTTATATCGATTGGAAATCATGAATTATAAATCACAAAGTGAATAATGTAACGAAACTTCCTGGTCAATTTTCAATTCCTTCCTGCTTTATTTTTCATGTTACCGGTATGTGAATTCATTATTTTACAGAATTAGCAATAGATATATTAAAGGCACAATTGTGAATTGTTAATTTCCATAATACACCAGTAAGTGAGATAGTAATATTCTTAGATTTATTGACTATATCAATACTTCAAATGTACTTAGTAATGTGAGTGGTGTTTTTATGCAATGAAATAGATATATGAAATATTTGGACAAAACCATTCTTTTACGTTTATACTATACTATTCCATTCTTTTATAGCGCATATTATACAAATGATACACAGTAGCGAGGGAATTGGTAAAAAAAAACACACACAAGGTACCTTTGGAACGCCCGTGGCGAAGGACTGTTGCGAAGTTTTACTCAGGGTGGGTAATTTTTCTAATGCCCGAAAAAATGATGTGTATCATTTGTTTTATAAGAAGATGTTTTATTTGTTATATAAAATGATGTTTTATAACATGAATTTACTAATGACCGGGTATTAGCATCTACTAATGACCGATCATTGTTAAAATTACGTGTTAGGCGAAATAAAAACGTGGTCACGTATTCGCTCTCAACCAATGATTTGATTAGGATCCGCTTCGTCATCGTATAACACATTATAACGTTCCCATGCGCTTCCAAAGGGCGTTGGAAATTATAACCCTAGCTTTAGCTTCGGCAGCCGTTATCAGCGCACAGTGTATTTGAAGGCATAATCCTACCAGGTAACCATTTACCTCACCTGGGTGGAGTGTATCAAATGTAGATTAACGTCTTGCCAACAGACTTTAGTGCTATGGCAGAGATGTTCCAAACCCGTACCTTGTGGTTCACAGTACGGAGAATTAACGTCTGGACCACAACACCTCTACGGTGAAGGATTCTACTTTTTCACATGTAATGTCGTTCTCTTAGGATATATAATATGATCACTTTTAAGGGCTTTCATATGTTTCATTAGAACACATAATTAGTGTTGGGTACCTGATTAAAACATCGCTACAGTAGACCAGCCAAACACAAAGATTCCATGGTATTTTGGGTAATGCATGGCATCCATAATTTGTTGTGTGCTGATTTCAAGTTTGGGTATTGTATGCATTATTGTCGGTTTTTAAGTTGTTGTTTTAGTTTTGATCGAAAACAATTTCCTTTAACTAATCTATATTTACACACGTCACTAAACTACAATATAATGTACCATTTTCACACTTGCTGCTTCTCCTCCTTTTTTTTTTCTTACGCTATCGATGTTTATCTCTTCTACTTATTTCATTTCTATTTGTTATCTATCCTGTTTATTCCACGGTTCAGCTTTAGGCCGAGGTGGCTCCTCATCTTCCAGTTTATTTGTATATTACCTTGATTCCTTACAGGTTTTTTGCAATATAGAGATTCGATTGAATTGAAAGGAGGTCGTTGTTTTAGCATTTTACTATTTTCAAATTGTAAATTGTAGGGCCTATTTTTAATTCCATCTGTTTTAATGTAATGACATGTTGTTTTATGTTGAAGGTTTGATGTTTGGCATTTCATTTTTGTCCCTATGAAATGAATAACCAAAAACGTCACATTTCATTTCCACTAACGCAAATTCTTGTTTCACATTATGTGTCGACCGTCGTTTATTATTACTACCAATAGTAAATTCGCATGAAATTGAAAAGAAAATAATAACCTCAACTACTCTTAAAAAAGATTGATGATTTTACTCAGTTATTTGAATTTTGAGACCATTACTAATTCAACAGTTATACAAGTATCGTAGTATAGAGTTATACCCGAGTAATGCTAAACTTGTCTTTACCTTGTACTTGGAGTGTCATCCCTCGGGGTTTCAGTCGTCTCTCCAGTTTTCTGCCTCTTTGCCACCGTGGATTGT